>APFE030368044.1:1620-30332 GCA_000404065.3 Pinus taeda
CCATTAATATTATTAAACATTTACCTAATTACATTGTACACCATTGAACATTTGAAAAGAACTAAGGAGAAAGAAGAGTATCAACATGAACATTAAGGACCAGAGCCAACTCTAAATAAAGCCACTCTAGATTTAGTGACATATGTGCAAGTGTGTTGTAGCTTTTATTACTCTGCCATATAGTGCATACATCTCGCTCAATGTTGGGAATTGATATGTAATTTGCAACCACCTTGTCTCTTTCATGATAAGCTCCGGGGCAAATATTGTCACAATATTACAGTTTCCGGCTCAGGAAAATATTAAAAGACTTGTTGTAGTAAACAAATGGAAAAAAAATCTAAGTTATTTTACACTGGTTATTTTTTTTTAATTAGATTTAGAAACTATTTTAAAATTTGACGAACAAAATATTAAATAATTGACATCATTTTTATCAATCAAATTTAAAAATATTCTATATGCAAAAAATGTACAATCACATTAAATTCAACCACTGTAAATACTTTGCAAGAGAAGTTTCATTATTTGTTTAAACACTTATATTGGATTTTGACGGAAGAAATGAGAACATAAGGAGTCACGACACGTTCTATGGTGGATGTGCAATACCCATCAAAGTTGGCATCCTTTTCATTGTGCAATTTGTTTATCAAAAATCGAAGTAAGATGTTGTAGAGCTTGATATCCACTATTTAGGCATTGAACCATAGAGCTCTCTATTTGATTTCTATTGTTGATGTTTTTAATAAATAGTTAGTTAATACAACATCAACTGCCAGAACAAAGATAAGGAGTGGTGAGATTTTTTTATCAAATGAGTGAAAAAAGTACCTGGCCTCTTTCTTATTATTATACCTACCCACTGCTAGGTATATAGCGATCGATAAATTGTTGAAAGCCTATTATTTTGTTTCGACTTTTTCCAAATGGCTTGATTTAAGCCAATGTTTTCTAGAAATTTTTATTTAAAATTATTTTCATTTTATTTTTAATTTTTTTTATTGGACAAGCAACTTAGGAGTCTTATTGCAGTTTATCACAAGCTTTTCACTTTTAGATTGGGTTAAAGAGTCAAGTTTAGATATAATATATAGAATATGATGGAAACATTTAATTTCAAAAAACTAATGCTAAGTCTCACGTAGCATTAATCTAATAACATTTTTTGTTTGGAAGTTTTTAGCCTAATTACATAGCTTAATATTACATAGCCATCTGGCTCTTTTCGTGTTAATTACAAACTATTGCATTGCTTAATATTACATAGCCATCTAGTTCTTTAGTGTCAGTGAGCACTAACTTTCTCTGTCCAACAAACTTCTTGTTTTAAGTCCTCTACACCCAAACCTGGTCATGTACATTCTCTGTCCTGCAGACTTCTGGTTTTAAGTCCTCTACAAGGATACACATTCTCAACGAATTGCTATGTTTCAAGCACCCTAATTTGTCCCTGCTTCATACACCTGTGGCTTGCATAATAACTCACCAAACACTAGTTAATTAAGGCATAATTTTTCAAGTACTAGACCTTCAGGTACTAGATGACGATTATTACTGTTTCGTTCCTTCATTTCCTCAGCTCTTCAGGCCTCGCACTATTCTTATTACAATAGCATATCAATTCTATCTTCCTCTTCATACATGTTGGGTACATATAACAAGCTGCCCCATATACAATTTGATGGCATTGCTTGAGGCCTCAGTGCCTGTGTGCTCTTTGTTTTGCTTTTTTCCTCCATAAAACTGAGGCCATATACAATTTGATGGCATTGCTTGAGGCTTCATGAGGCCTCAGTGCCCGTGTTCTCTTTGTTTTGCTTTTTTCCTCCATAAAACTGAGGCCATATAGAATTTGATGGCATTGCTTGAGGCTTCAGTACCTGTGCACTTTGCATCTTCCTTTTTTTTCTCCATAGAACAAAGGGAGGGACAAAAAGGAGAGTAATTGTCCATCTGTGCTGCATTTTTCCTCTATAATCTAATGTTTGCCAAAATTTATGTGCAATCCTCAAATCAGTGATCCTGTTACTCTTAAACACTTGCTTCGTCCACCCCCAAAACTGCTAATGCAGTAAACAATAATCGATTCCTTTCTACTCGTGTTTTGAATTTCTGGAATTTGTGTATAAGAAGTCCCATTTTAACCAAAGATCACCTAAGGGGGAGTCTCCCTAAGCACCCTAGCATTTCCTCAGCTCTTGTTGTTGCTACTTGAAGTCTTTTTGTAGAAGTAAAACGCAGTGGCGTAGATTATCTTGTGTTCTATGTTCCCAATCCCAGTTTTCATAAATACTATTTTTCCATTGTTTGCAGAGTTGGTATCCATCTTCTAACAAGACTGATTTGAACACTTATAGCCAACGCAGAGTGTTAAGTTGGTATCATAGCTCCCCCCTACATAAATAAATCTCACAGTCTGGAAGACGCAAGTGGAATCGAAAAACCATCTCGATAATTGGCTAGTCCTCTGTGTTTTTATTCAAGTTACCCTAATATGTTATCTGATACAATTATGCTTTGTTCTAGCTCCTTGAATCTCTTGGCTGTGTTGATTAAGTTGTTATTTGCAACATCATGGTAGTTCACCGTGCACTTAATTTGAATTCCTCTTACTTAGGATGCACTCTTTCATTCATTTCATTTGCTTTATTGATACAACAATATCTAGATTAAATCTCAACCACTTAAAGATTAATATCCAAAACTTACCCTTGATACTGACTGTCCATGGACAACCCAAGAGGGATTCCTTTCTGTGCTAATTGTCTCGAGCAACCCAAGAGGGATTCCTTTGTGTGGATTCCTTTCTGTGGTAATCTCTGAAATGCGTGGCAGCAGATAGCATTTAGGGACATAGTGCCCAACGCATCCATGAACCAACGAACACTTAACCAACTTGGAATTGCATTTGTGTCCATTGCTGAAGTCAGTTGCAACCTCTATAAGAGTAGCTTCTGACCATGCTCACTTTATCCGTTGCGCTTCCACTATCACCTTTAGTTAAAAGAGACACTTCCACTGAGCCTACGATAGAACCATTTCATTGCACCATATAGTGTTACATCCAGTACCGTAGCGCTTAATCTAAAGGAACCCTTATCTGCGGTTCATATCTTGGGCTCGCAAAATCGGACCTCCGTCTTCTCTATGCCAAGCTCCTCACTATGGTATGTCGCCCCTGGTATAAATGAATCAAGGGTGATATACCAAGCTCCTCACTATGGTATGTCACCTCCGATATAAACGAATCAAGGACGATCTTAGAAGCAGACAGTTTAGTAGGATAAAGAAATCATGTTTGAAGCCAAACTTGGGTTTGAACTACCACCACTCTACTGACCCCTTGATATTGTACTAGCACTGAAACTACTAGTACTTCCTTCTACTACTGCACCAGGTTGACTACAACTGCTAGGATAATGATTGTACCAAGGCAAATAGAAAGCAAAACCAAAAAAAGAAAGTACCATATGACTTATGGATGTCAGAGGAGTAATCGACACTGGGCTAGCTCTGTGGTTTCCTGACATTACCTCTTCAACAACGAGGGTTCAGAATCTCGGCTTCCTTCATTATCAAGAAGCAGACAGTTTAGTAGGCTAAAGATTCAATCAGGATTTTCTTACAGTTCTCAGTGATAGATTTTTACTGATGAAAAGTAGTTTCATGTTCTAACTCTAACCAGGGCACTATGCTTTGCTAATCATAGCACTATGCTTTTATACACCTATAGGGTGTTATAATATATTCTTTAGGTTCTTTGGACTTCTTTGGAGAGAAAACCCCGTCTGAAGTTCTTTAGTGTAGTGTGTTATTATCCCCGGTCTAGTCTCAACATACGGATGGAAACTTCCCTTCTGTAGATTTGCAACTTGAGGTCACATTGTTCTCCATTGTTCTTTATGGGTTTGAGGTGTGAGGTCCTTGCCTTTGGAAAAATTGTATCAAGATATAGAGTGTAGAGACCCATATGCTTCCGCATGATCAAGCGAAATAAAACAATTCCACATGCCATTGTTTAGGTAGAGTTTGTGACACATTCACTCTCGCTTGAGACCATTTTTAGATTGGTCTAGCTGTTGCATCATATTTGCTATATCTTTGACACAATATTTAGTAGGGAGTGTTATCCATACTTCGCTTTTTATACCTATTAGGCCATAGCCTCGAATAGAGACCCATTGATTGGCTTCATCGTTGAAAGCAGACTCGAATAGACCCATTGATTGGCCTCATCATTGATGCTTTCAGAGGTTTCAGACCATCGCCAGTCAATTGGAATCTTGGTGGAGAGCTTCCACATATACAGGTAGGATGTCTAGGCTTGAATTGACCTACCAAGTGGGTTAAAGGCCAAAATGGCCTTTTTTGTAGAGATTTTTCCCTCAAATGGTATGAGGTATTCAACCTGGATTCTCGATGGATCTGTGTATCACAGTGTATGGTCTTCCATTTGAGCTACAAGGTTTGGTCTTTGTTCCATTGGTAGTTCAAGGGCTGCCCTCCAAAGTTCGCCATGCCAAAAGGAAGCAGTCAGATAGTTTATGCCCCTTTTGTCATCGTTTAAAATCCTTGAAGCATCTTTTAAGGGATTGTAGATTTTATAGATCATGCTGGAGATTGGTGCAGGACTGGCATTTTGTTCTACTTGATGGGCAGCTTGATTCGTGTACACAGCTTCATTGGTATGGTCAACCTACAACATTTCTTTGAGGAGAGACATTGAACATTGCTATCATCCCATTGTATAGAAGTTACGCTAGCATCACCCCTGATCAAGGCTCACTGTAAAAAGAGTTGTCTACATCAGCAATCAATGGATGTGTCACAACTACAAGTGCTAGTTAAACATAATTGGTGGTCTTCCCTGCAAGTCTTAGCAGGCTGCCAATCTAGAGGCCACATTACCCCACAACACGACGTACTTTGCATTGATCATAGAGCAGCTGCCAACTACCAAATGATCATGATCCATATCCATAATAGGCAGACCAGAAAGGAACTCTATAGTCATAACTCAATCTCAAGTTTTAACATACAAAGTGAAGTGGGTAAAGTTTAAAGGAAAATGAAACACGTTGATGTATTGGCAAGAACCCATAACTAATCTAAATCCCTCACACAATCACAATGTGATTATCCGGGAGCCCCAACTCCATTACCAATGTTGACTAACTAAACCGTCTCTAGAATCTAACTTACGAGCCTTATAATGACAAAAGGATTAAATTCCCACTAGTATGAAGGAACAATGGCATATGCATCCATTGTTGTTTCCTTCCTAGTTGAAATTTTAAATACATAAAATTAAAATGACTACAATGCTGTTGTTTTGCAACATGCTCTATCAACTTGTTTTCCTGCTTTCTCAGAGCATCCATTGTTTTCTTGTTATCAATCATAAAGAGCCCATATTTCAAAAATCTCTATAAAAATCCACATCCATATCCAAGAGCAAACAATCCTTAAAAACTTGGGAATTTGAGGAACAGTGTGCCTCTCAATAATTCAAAAATATTGTGGATTTAGATATTCACAGATCCACTGTCAAACATGATCAGGTGGGTAAACACAACTAAATGTTGGTTTCAAATCAAGACCTTAATATTAGTCAGACCTTCTGGCTGAGATCCCCCAAGAGGCAATAATGCAATGCAAGCTGCGAAGGGGCTCCATCAATCATTTAAATGATTAAATGGATAACTAAGATTTATGTTTCGATCACAGCAAATCGATCACAACAAAAGCCTAAAGGCAATTCACAATATGCAGGGTCATCAAATCCGCTCAGTTCTCTCGGAGCCGAGCGAAGGCCAGAAAGGATATAGATGAATAAAAAGTCATGCAGGAAGTAAATCATTCAAACAAATAAGGAATTCAAAAGCCTCGATGCTTCTGTTTCATCCGTAGAACTCCCCTGCCACTGTGCAAAACTTGGTATGCCCATAAAGAGCAGATAATCAAGAAGGAAATGCTTCAATCACACACTGGAAATCAGGGATGGTCATTATTTTATAATGATTGAATCCACCTTCCAATAAAATCTTCTTCCATTCTTTCTCTGTTCTTTCCTTCCCACCAGAGCAGTGCTCCACCATTACCAGATCAAATCCACCCAACCACCCAAAATAACCCCCATTGACTCATACGCTGTGTTTAGTTAAGGTTTTTTTTTTCAAATATTAAAACATGAAAGGCCTTATATTTCATCGCATTATGTACTCGTTTCAAGAGCATATAAAGAATGTATTTCCATTCTTTCTACTGAATAGAATTAAGATTTTTTCCATGGAAAAAGGAAAGTTTCATGTCAAAAAGTTTAACTAATGAAAACAATAAATTATGTATGGAAACTTCCCATTGAGAGTGCAGTGTGCACTACATAGCTGGGTATTAGAGAGAGAGAAACAATCATATGGCCATTGGAAAATCAACTTACAGACCATAGCAGAGGATTTTTAGTATCATATTTTTTTTTATTGAAGTAACCTAAACAATCTTGCTCTAGCATCTTACAAGTTATACTCAAAATATTTAAAGAAAAAAGAAAATATTAACGAAAAAATTAATTGCAATATTCAAAAGGAGGCCATTCTCATGTCACCCAGTAGACACGATGTAAAGGAAGATAAGCATAGTCACCCAAAAGTCATCAGCGAGTTAGACTCTACCTATTCAAGATAGACATCCTCTGGAATTTGAATATAGCTAACGCGCAAAGAAATATTGAAACTGGCAGGTCCTTAGTCAGTGATGTTCACATTACAAGGGAAATTCTTGCTGAAAGACAAGGGGTAGAATGCCCATTTTTTACTCGATGGCTCCAAAACTCAATATAACATCAATTTCATCAGGTAAAGAGACCTATCAATCCAGCAGTCAATAAAATTACTGGCAAATACTAAATAGAGATTATTGGTGCAAATTACATTGAATCGTACATCGCCTGGATGGCATAGACTCTAATACAAATAGCTCTCCATGCACTTGAGCTAGCCAAAGTGCCTTTCTTGGTTATTCGGTGTAGTTGTTATATTAAACTAAAGATGATACGTAAAGTTCCTTTGCATAAATTATTATCCTCAAATCCCACATTTCTTTGAGGAGAGACATTGAACATTGCTATCATCCCATTATACAGAAGTTACGCTGGCATCACCCCTGATCAAGGCTCACTGTAAAAAGAACTATCTACATCAGCAATCAATGGATGTGTCACAACTACTAGTGCTAGTTACACATAATTGGTGGTCTTCCCTGAAAGTCTTAGCAGGCTGCCAATCTAGATGCCACATTACCCCACAACACGACGTACTTTGCACTGATCATAGAGCAGTTTCCAACTACCTAATGATCATGATCCATATCCATAATAGGCAGACCAACAAGGAACTCTATGGTCATAACGCAATCTCAAGTTTTACCATACAAAGTGAAGTGGGTATGGTTTAAAGGCAAATGCAACACGTTGATGTATTGGCAAGAACCCATAACTAATCTAAATCCCTCACACAATCACAATGTGATTATCCGGGAGCCCTAGCTCCATTACCAATGTTGACTAACTGAACCGTCTCTAGAATCTAATCTACGAGCCTTATAATTACAAAATGATTAAATTCCCGCTAGTATGAAGGAACAGTGGCATATGCATCCATTGTTGTTTCCTTCCTAGTTCAAATTTGAAAAACATAAAATTAAAATGACTACAATGCAATACCTGCTGTTGTTTCGCAACCTGCTCTATCAACTTGTTTGCCTGCTTTCTCATAGCATCCATTGTTTTCCTGTTATCAATCATAAAGAGCCCATATTTCAGAATATCTATACAAATCCACATCCATATCCAAGAGCAAACAATCCTTAAAAAATTGGGAATTTGAGGAACATTGTACCTCTCAATAATTCAAAAACATTTTGGATTCATATATTCACAAATCCACTGTCAAACATGATCAGGTGGGTAAGCACAACTAAATGTTGGTTCCAAATCAAGACCTTAATATTAGTCAGACCTTCCGGCTGAGATCCCCCAAGAGCTAATATTACAATGCAAGCTGTGAAGGGGCTCCATCAATCATTTAAAATGATTAAATGGATAACTAAGATTTATGTTTTGATCACAACAAATCAATCGCAACAAAAGCCTAAAGGCAATTCACAATCTGCAGGGACATCAAATCTGCTCAGTTCTCTCGGAGCCGAGCGAAGGCCAGAAAGGATACGAATGAATAAAAAATCATGCAAGAAGTAAATCATTCAAACACAAAAGGAATTCAAAAGCCTCGATGCTTCTGTTTCATCCGTCGAACTCCCCTGCCACTGTGAAAAACTTGGTGTGCCCATAAAGAGCAAATAATCAAGAAGGAAACGCTTCAATCAGAGACTGGAAATCTGGAAATCAGGGATGGTGATTATTTTATAACGACCAAATCCAGTTTCTAATAAAATCTTCTTCCATTCTTTCTCTGTTCTTTCCTTCCCACTAGAGCAGTGCGCCACCATTACCAGATCAAATCCACCCAACCATCCAAAATAACCCCAATTGACTCATATGTTGTGTTTAGTTAAAGTTTTTTTTTTTTTCAAATATTAAAACATGAAAGGCCTTATATTTCATCTCTTTAAGTACTTGTGTGAAGAGAATATAAAGAATGTATTTCCATTCTTTATACTGAATAGA
The DNA here is from genome assembly GCA_000404065.3 of Pinus taeda. Lineage (NCBI taxonomy): Eukaryota > Viridiplantae > Streptophyta > Pinopsida > Pinales > Pinaceae > Pinus > Pinus taeda. Next base: position 10,307 of record APFE030368044.1, read on the forward strand.
AATTAAGATTTTTTCCATGGAAAAAGGAAAGTTTCATGTTGAAAAGTTTAACTAACGAAAACAATAAATTATGTATGGAAACTTCCCACTGAGAGTGCAGTGTGCACTACATAGTTGGGTATTACAGAGAGAGAAACAATCATATGGCCACTGGCAAATCAAATTATAGACCATAGCAGAGGATTTTTAGTATCATGATTTTTTTTATTGAAGTAACCTAAACAATATTGCTCTGGCATCTTGCAAGTTATACACAAAATATTTAAAGAAAAAAGAAAATATTAACGAAAAAATTAATTGCAATATTCAAAAGGAGGCCATTCTCATGTCACCTAGTAGACACGATGTAAAGGAAGATAAGCATAGTCACCCGACAGTCATCAGCGAGGTAGACTCTGCCTATTCAAGATAGACGTCCTCTGGAATTTGAATATAGCCAATGGGCAAAGAAATATTGAAACTGGCAGGTTCTTAGTCAGTGATGTTCACATTACAAGGGAAAGTCTTGCTGAAAGACAAGGGGCAGAATGCCCATTTTCTACTTGATGGCTCCAAAACTCAATATAACATCAATTTCATCAGGTAAAGAGACCTGTCAGTCCAGTAGTCAATAAAAATACTAGCAAATACTAAATAGAGAGCATTGGTGCAAATTACACTGAATCATACATCGCCTGGATGGCATAGACTCTAATACGAATAGCTCTCCATGCACTTGAGCTAGCCACAGTGCCTTTCTTGGTTATTTAGTGTAGTTGTTATAGTAAAATATAGAGGATACGTAAAGTTCCTTTGCATCAATTAATATCCTCAAATCCCACATTTCTTTGAGGAGAGACATTGAACATTGCTATCATCCCATTATATAGAAGTTACGCTGGCATCACCCCTGATCAAGGCTCATTGTAAAAAGAGATGTCTACATCAGCAATCAATGGATGTGTCACAACTACTAGTGCTAGTTACACATAATTGGTAGTCTTCCCTGCAAGTCTTAGCAGGCTGCCAATCTAGAGGCCACATTACCCCACAACACGATGTACTTTGCACTATCATAGATCCGCTGCCAACTACAAAATGATAATGTTCCATATCCATAATAGGCAGACCAGGAAGGAACTCTATGGTCATAACTCAATCTCAAGTTTTAACATACAAAGTGAAGCGAGTATGGTTTAAAGGCAAATGCAACACGTTGATGTATTGGCAAGAACCCATAACTAATCTAAATCCCTCACACAATCACAATGTGATTATCCGGAAGCCCCAGCTCCATTACCTACGAGCCTTATAATTACAAAAGGATTAAATCCCCGCTAGTATGAAGGAACAGTGGAATATGCATTCATTGTTGTTTCCTTCCTAGTTCAAATTTGAAAAACACAAAATTAAAATGACTACAATGCAATACCTGCTGCTGTTTCGCAACTTGCTCTATCAACTTGTTTGCCTGCTTTCTCAGAGCATCCATTGTTTTCTTGTTATCAATCATAAAGAGCCCACATTTTAGAAATCTCTATACAAATCCACATCCATATCTAAGAGCAAACAATCCTTATAAAATTGGGAATTTGAGGAATAGTGTGGCTCTCAATAATTCAAAAATATTGTGGATTCAAATATTCACAGATCCATGAAACTAGAAGTAAGATATAACCTTTTTGTAAAAAACAAAGATTAAGGTTTTCTAATTATAAGAAAAATATTATTAGGTCAAGCGAGAAAAAATAGATTGTAAAGTAGAGAACCTGCATGAACTTACTCGGCAGGGCTGAGGTTTTTCCATATATGTAAAATAGTAAAAAAAAGGTTCGATAACATAATTTTAAGAAAAATCGAATCAAAATATTTGGATTTTCACCCAAAACGATTACGGCTACACCAACGTCAAAGACGATTTTTCTATTTGAACATTTCATGACCTACTCAAGTCCTGTGCATTACTTTGCCTTATATTTATAGGAAATTTGTTATGGCATTATTAAAATATCAATCCACAGTCCAAGCGTATTTTACCAAAAAGGGTAAAACATAAACAAAACAAGAGACAAGACTACATGGTGAATAGAACAAGAAATAGGACTCAAGATTTCCAGCGAATAATAAGCGTAAATCATCTCTGTTACAGCCTACATTACCACTATAAAATTGAGTTTTGGAGATACAAAACCTACTTTACTAGAAATAGGAAACGTAAACATAACCAGAAACAAAACAAAACTAGAATCGTGACTGTAGAATTTTGACGGATAAGCAACTTAAACCCACCCATCTCCTTGAATATATCATGCACTTAAGAAGTGGTGGTGTTGTAGAAGTGTAATCCCATCAGAGGAATGGAAATGATAATAGGAACAAGAACTGAACGGAAAAGAGATATACTAGTCACGCCTCTACTGACATTGATCTGAACAATGTTGCCTGTCATCAAATGGGTATGTAGCACAGGGTAGAGAAGTCCATCAGTCAGGGGTAGATCTAATCTTCCATTCATTTCCCATCGTAGTTTTAACAAAAATTTACTTGGGAATATCGACCTCCAACCTAAACCATTCTATTGAATGACATATGGCAAGCTATTAGTTATTTCAAAAGTGAAAATCTCTACATAAGCCACCAATAAGGCATTGGTTCACTAGTGAGGTCAGCAGAGTTTAACCCAACCACCAGGCTTCACTATCACTGTTCTCCACGCCACCTAAATGGCATAACAGGAGAGCATCGGACGATTTTGGTAGAAAAATTACCATCCAGACTTATCACCTAAACCAACGGAAGTCACTCATGGAAAAGTTTCTTGCATTAATTCTTATAATTAAACAATGAAAATAAAATGTAGTTACCTACCTCTTGAGTGGGTTTAGTATCCTTTGGAAACCTCTCCTCTGGCACAGAGCCTCGATCCTGCTTGTCTCAGTTCACATACATTTCCTTGGCATCTGATTTCATTGCTCCGGAACTCTCGGCACCGTGTGGTACAGGAAAATCCGAGGCCTTTTTTGTGTCTATGAAATTTATAGGGATGACTGGATCATTTCCTTGTCTTAATCAACGCATTTTTTCCCTCTTTCCTGCTTAATTTCTTCACTGATTTCAAGGTCGAAAAGACAACTGTCGTCTTCTTTGGCACATAACTCATACCTTCAGCTCCATCTTCCTCTGCGGAATCTTGTACATCCAGCCTCTTGAGTGCCTCTTGCACTTGTCTAGAAGTGTTTTAAAGTTGCAGAGAGTGATTGAGGCTTGGGGATGGGCCATCGCATAAGAGTGTGGGAAACCTTGTGCAGATCCCTTCGTAGAATGAAATCACCATGATTGGAGGCACCTAGAATCCAATTTATTGTATTCAAACAAATGTATCAAATCAAACCTACGACAACATGGCCGCGACCTTCCTCTTTCTTCCCTGGAAAAACCATGCAACATGAGGAAAATGAATATATTTTGATATTTGAGAAAGAGAATGGGATGATATGGCGACCTTCCTCCCTGGAACGCGAGGGAAATGAACAAATTTTGATATTTGAAAAACCCTGGAACACGAGGGAAATGAACAAATTTTGATATTTAAAAAGAAGAAATGTCGTGAAACCTTGAATGAAACTTAAATGAAATGATTTTGTGTTTTTCAATTGGAATTAAATTCCATTAAATGAAATGTGTAAGTGTTTTCTTTGGCTTAATAGGGACGTATTGCTTATGGTAAAGAATTATTAATCATATGACGCTTGTTTCTATGTAAGAAAATTTATTTGAGGGGATTTTGGTTGATTTTTCAATGTAATCATGTTACATTAAAGGTGAATTATGGTGACATAAAAATAAGTTGTGTGTGGTTAAAAAGTGCAGTGAAGTCGTAATTTTATAAGATTAATGATTATTTCTAATAAAATGTTTGGTTTAGTAAAGTTAACTAATATATGGAGATGCTCCAATATTAAATAAGAAATTGCAGATAGAACAGAAATCAAATGGAAATAAAGAATTTGTCTAGAGAAGATCATATGGAAGAATCCAAGAGGAATTCCCATGGTAGTCTAACCCTAGGGTTTTTTCTGGTGTGAAGATTGGTTTTCACCTGCACCCGGGAGCGATAATAGCGTGAGGGAATGGTCACAACACTAGCCAACAAGGGTCAGTGCACCTGGTTTATATTTATCTGCAGCGGTTTGGCAGCTTATGGTCTTGCAAGTTTTCTCAGTCAACTAGTAAGGGGATTGAACGGTGGAGGTGAACATTTTGTTCAATTGGGCCAATGTCTCTCAGAGGGTGCCGTGCATAGCATCACATAGGGATAGTATAACGGAGTACATGTGAACATCATTTTGTATCGACGAGGAACTTGTGGATTATTCTTCTCATTCTATGGAGGCTTCCCAAATTTGGGTTGAGGGGCCACATCAACACCAAACTGGGGTTTCATCGGCGATACACCATGAACCGGAAGTCCAAGTCAATGCATTTTTACCTCAGAGATGGATGATGTGAAGGTTTCCCTAAATGCCCTAGGGTTTTCCCACCTGGGCTTGACAATAAATCCGAACTTTCTTCAACTACAGGAGGACCAGGCTCAACTGGTCCTGAATATCCCATCACCATTGGAGTTACAGTACTGGGAACTCGAACAACAAGGTCTCGCGACAAATGTACAAGGGGCGTCTTATGTGGCGGTTGGGGGCACAAGCGTTCATGGGACTAATACATATGGTGTCATAAATACTAGGAATAATGTACCATGCTCATCAGGAGCAGACCCCCATGGCTAGCGACCTGCTCCTGCAGCTCGCACTTCAAGACGTTTTGACGGCATCACTCGTCAAGAACCTGATATTGAGGATATTATAGCATCGGATTTGGATGAGTATGAGTCAGCAGAGGACGAACAACACCCGATAGACCATGCACAGAGAATGGGGGGGGGGAAGAAAAAAACAAAATGAACCAAGGTGCATGAGAAGGGGCGTCTGTTGGTATTCAGAGAAGGTATCAATATGGCCCAAGATGCATTTACTGAGAGTATTGTGCTTGTTTGAAGGGTTCGTGGTCGAAATTATACCCCTGGGCGATTGAAGCATTGGACTATGGAAATTTGGAGACATTTATTGGACTAGTTGCTGGCAATTATTACCATGACAAGAAGTTGGTTTGCACTCATCTTCACGCAACCAGACCAAGGAGGAACCATTTTGGTGGAACTTGGCCATAAAAGGGACATCTATATTTGCATAGTTTTTTAAGAGAAAATACACCTAGTGGTTTATGATTGTAGGCACATCATTTTAGTATCTAGACTGATGTGTAAACACTAACCAAAGGGTATTTAGCTAAACCCACAAAATTATTATAGGTGCTTCTAGAGAAGTAGGTGTTCTTGTGCTCTCATTAGTTAGGTATGGACAATGAAGGTAAAGTAAGTGAAGGATTTGGCCACTAGTCTTTCCTATAATTTTGGTCCAATTTTTCAACATCACCATTTTTTAGGTAGTTGTACATTTAGAATTGAGAAGGCCAACGTGAAACTGAGATAAGATTTGATGGATCCTTTTAGTTGAAAACTACAATTGGGAGGAGATATCAAGCATATTTTGGGAAGATTATCTAGTAATGTGGCTAAGATGAGGGTTATGATTGCCTAAAGTAGGTATGTTGCACGTGTATATATTTCCCCATGGTTATTCTAGTTATCATCATGTGCAATTGTAATAAAAAATCCACAGGGATATTAGAGATCTACCTATGTATGCTAGCCCTACCATAATAAAGTTACACATGTAAAGGCTTCCTGTATCACGATGTTAGTAGCTAACTTGGTAGTCATGCTTGCTACCAAACTCGATGAACGTACAAGAATTCTAGTTGCGCTTTCGAGGCTTATGTAGAAAGGCAGGATGCTACAAGTGGGATCCCCTCTAAGCGACTATGGCATTCAAAATGAGGCTTTAATCTCCCTCGTTGCAGAGATGAAAGGGGGAGCTAAGGGAGAGGAGGCTCTTTCTACCACCAAGTCAGAAAGGCCGCAACCCTGGTCCCAACTATTTAAATTTTAAGGATTATTCAGGCTTGGTCTTTGTGGTTGAGCACTCTCTAGCCACTCCTAGCCTGGAACTAATAGAGGTTGGCATCAATTTGAGGGCTGCATAGTAACTCAATCAAGCAATCATATGTCGTTTCAACGGTTTTTGACCCTCATCATCTGCCCTTAGGGATTGGATCTATCAAAACTAGGCTCATAACCTAGAATTGATATTTTTCTCAAAGTTTTTTTTTGTGGTGATCTTCAAATGTCTTGAGGATAAGAAAAAAATCCTTGACCAAGGTCCATGGTTTTGGGGATGAGTTGGTCTTCCAGTGAAGCCATGGTTTCCCAACTACAGTCCTCTCACTAAGTCGTCAATGACTACTCAAGTATGGATAAGATTGCCTAGTTTTCCCATTCACTTTACCCATCTAGGTCTCTTACAAAAAGTGGGCAATTTAATTGGAAGAATCGTCAGAGTAGATGGGGAAAGACTTTTGAAAGGCATTTTCAGCTATGTTTGCATCTGTGTTTAGGTAGATCTCAATGAAGATCTACCAGATAAAATAGAGCTCAAGTGGATGGGCATTGTGTATTCCCAACCCTTGGACTACGAAAATACAACTTTTTTGATGTAGGAATTACCAACAAGCTAGACTCCTTCAAACTGTATGTCCCTTTCCGAAAGGGGCTTCCTCCTTATAGTCATCTAAGAACTCTAACCATATTTGGAGGGATCTTAAGGAAAGAAGGGGATCCAAAAATTCAACTAGACAAGGAAGAGACAATCCACAACATCCTAACACATTGAACAATAAATCTTAACGCATTTAGAGCATATTCTTTTGGATTAAATATTCCTCTACATGTTTCACTATAGAAGTAGATATGTCCCTCTAAAGTTGATCAAGTGTCTACTAGTAGATCTGTGCTGAAGGTTGATTGCTACCTTGTTCCGTGAGTTAGGATAAACTTTGGGTCCTCTTTTAGTAGACACTCAAGCAACTTTGGAGGGACATGTCTACTTCTATAATGAAATGCATAGAGGAATCTTTAATCCAAAACAATATAATCCCAATGCATTAGGATTTATTTCTTAATGCATTTATCTATGCTCAATATTATCTCTTTATCCGTCGTGGTACTCACAACTTTGAGCCCAAGAATTAGCATGAGGATAGGGGATATTGGTTGAGCCATATATAGGGGATATTGGCCCACAACGTGGATAGCATAGGAGGAAGACACCTAGCGATTAGGTCAATTTTGAATAATGGTTTTGGCTTATGACCATTATTAGCTTAGTGAGAATAAATTAGATGATGTGGGAAATGTGTGGGTTAACCCAATGCATTGTGGGCACTAATAAGTCTTGATTGTCGTTTGATGATTTGTCATCATGGTTAAGTAGAGATCTATGCTTAAACACAATTTTGGAGCTCAATGATAGTGTATGAATTATGGTGCATGTACTAAAATAACTCTGGATAGAGAGATAGAAAGAGGGAGTGAGAGGGATAAGGATATGTATAAAGGGAGGGAGAGAGATAAAGATATAAAGAGAGAGTGGGCATGAAATAGTAGGAGATAAAGAGAGAAGCAGAGGAAGAGATAGAGAGGGAGGAAGGGAGAAGGAGAGTGGGAGTGAGGGAGAGAGAGGGAGGGAGAGGGAGGTAGCAAGATATCTAGAGAGTGGGAAAGTGTGGGAGAGAGAGGGAGAGTGAGAAGGATACGGTTCTTAGATATATTTGAGGTCATTAGTTCATATCAGATATATCATATTCTTTAAGCCACTCACATAAGTGTACCTTCCATCTTTGTTTGGCCTCCAATACCTCCAATATACAACAATACCCTTTTCCAAAAGATCCCTGAGAGAATGACCATGGGTAGAAATATCACCAGTCATCCAACCTGTGAAGGGTAGATTTTTAATAACATTAAAATGAAAAAAAAAAAATTTGATTTCTCGAATAAACTTTGAACCAAAACCTTATTAATTCCAGCATAATACCCCTTTCCAACCTAAGAGAGAATGACCCTAGGTGGAAATATCACCATAGTCATCCAACCCGTGAAGGATAGATTTTTAATAACGTTAAACTATAAAAAACTAAATTAATTGCTCTGATGAACTTTGAATGAAAGTGTTACTAATTGCAGTAGGTGAACGCTTAATATATTTTCATCGGTGAAAATCATAGAGTCTTAAAGAAACTACGAAAACAAACTCAAAGGCTTCTATAGATCGCTTACTCGACTTTTTCTCAGTCGGAGACATTGAAGCTTCATTACTATGGAAATTTGTTCAAGTCGTCGGGATTCGGCCAAGATGGGAGCTCTCATTTAATAAATCCATATCTATTTGTAATGAGGTCATGATAAGCTCATTAGATTCTACTTATAATGGTTGTTCCAACTTACACCTCAAGCCTTGAAAATGCTTTTTTTAAATTCAACTCAACTGTTAATCCTCTCAACATTGCCTCAATTATGGTGGATGTTTAGGGGTTTAAAATAGGTCTAGATTGGTGCATTTCTATTCTCAAACCGCTTGATTCATCTTCCAACTTATGTTGAACCCAATGATAATTATTAGCATAAATGATTCCCTCCAACAGAGTCCCATAAAAGCACTTAAAGCTGGGCTAGTGCTTTCATTCCCTCAAAAAATCTATCAATTTTAAAAACATCTCAATTTTTTAATTTATATATTTTTACTAAAGAATTTTTATATTATTATTTTAAATTTTTTAAAGAATTATATATATTATATATTTGAATCCATTAATTTTTGATTCAACCCAATTAAATTAACAAATAAATAATTAATAAATATTAAATCAATATATCCTTATTAACACATTAAAATTTTGTAATTATTACCTAAATAAAAAATCGATGGGGAACTTTTCGAAAAATTTGGTGGGAAATTTTCAAATTTTTCAAATTTCAAGTGCTTCGAACAATTTGGTGTTGAAGCATTTTGGGACACTTTTCAGCAAACAAATAAACCGATCGAGGAGCATTAGCTGGTGCACACATTTACAGATAGATGATTAACTACACTATCCTCGGGGAGTGTCGTGGAGCATTAACAGGTGTGGTGCTCCTGGCAATAACCCTCCCACACCATAAGACATATTTACAAGCTATGCAGTTACAGCAATTCCTTCTGCGAGGCCCGATCTTCCATGGATTTTGCAAGGCCCGATCTTCCATGGTTTCTGCCTAAAACAGGTATTTTTTTCTTCATCTCAAAAATTAGCTCTTTGAATAAATTATCATCTCCAGTATGTGCAAACGGAAAACATTTCTTCGGTCTCTCTTTGATAAGGATTACGATTTTTCCCTGCAGAAAAGATAGGTGGTAGAACTGCAGGGCATTTCAATCGACAAATTTTCCTTTAATTTAGATTGAATACACAAGCAATTGCTCCCAGTAATGGGAAATGTAATGCTCGAGACAATAACAAGGGTCAAACTAATTGACCCGAAGTTTAACCTTCAAAACTAGGACACCAGACAACCTGAACTTTAACCCTACTTTCGGAATAGGACACCACGCAGAAGGCACACCGGTCTAGATATGCTCTTTAGTAGTCCATGCCACCCATACCGTCTCTCATACCTGGGATTTCCCTCTTATCCTTCAGAATCACAACAATGATGCACTCTGTTGTGGTTAACAATGAAGGCACACTTGCAGCGTCAACCAAAACAACTCTGATCACTTTCAGGGGCTTAATAATCCCTGCCTTCACCATATCAATGTATTCACCTTAGTCAGCATCGTAGCTAAAGTCAAGATTATATTGCTCAGTAATTTCCCAACAACCACTGCACCTTCCACACCAGCATTTGCAACAATCGTACATGAAAACATCTTCAATCGTATATGCAGTTTGACCTTCCTGAGGCAGAGTTCGTCATTTTTTCGTGAGGCAGGATTTGGACACTTTCCTGAAGTAATTTGGGCCTTCACTTCCTTATTTTTATGTGATGCCAATTCATGCAGATCTGTAGACTGAATTATAACATCCTTGACAATCTCTTAGAGGTCGTTTTCTTTCAAAAACAATGTTACCTTGGCTTTTGATGACACCTATCTGGAGGCACCATCTAATTTTTCCTCATTTGAGACTTGATACTGCCATCTCTGAGATCTATTTTACAAACTTTTCAGATATGAAAATAAAACAACAAAAATATACCCGCAAGAGTGGTTAGTCCTTCAAGAAACAATAATGAAACCCTCTCACTGTTGGTCTTTGATTCTGGTAGTTGATATATTGTTGTAAACCCTTGAGGATCTCAATTAGAGACGATCCTCTTATACCATGTAAAGTTTTTATTATTCAAGAGGACAACTGTCCTATGTTTCTTTCACAAATAAGTCAGATCTTGAATTACTTTAATATCTGAATAAAATTCTGAACATGCAACAGTCACACATATAACTGGAAAACCTAAATAGTGGACTCATAATAGCTTTTCAAGTACACACATAATTATGTCCTTCAAATCAGCTTATCATTAATGATCAAAACTTACAAGGACACGTCAAAACTAAGGTTTTCAGTTTCCTGCACACTCAAATCTTCTCTATCTCCTTGCTGGATACTCAAACCCACACTTTACTGAATTGTTGTACAACACTGTTCAATATGGATTTTGATCTGACCTTGGCTACTCTCCTGTGCTTTGAATCTACTCAGCTGATCTTTCTCTGATCTCTTGTCTTTTTGATGTCCAAAAATGTTTGCATACAACTTCTCTCATCTTGTTCTATTTATGCTTTCAAACTCTAATTGAGAAAATTAATCTCCCCTATCTTAGCAACTAATCTCTTTAATCCGAGCAACCACCTTCTCTCAACAATTATGTGTACAGCTAAGATTAGATCAAATACAAATCACTAATTAGTAATATTCCAAAAATATCTAGAATATTTCATTTAGATTTTGAAGAGTTAGGAGATCTAGTGAAATTGATCTTTCACTTTTATTTACTAAGTGAAATTACAAGATGGTATTATTTCACAGTTTTACTAGGTGGTCACTAAAAGTTGTCTTGAACCACTTCTCACACATTCACACCTTACATGTGTAAGAAGTTCCTACATGAGTTACACTTATCGACATACCCTGTATACCTTGTACCTAGTTCCAAATCAAAGCAAAGGTCTTAGTAGAATGCCATTTCTCACATGCTGCTGGTCACACTGGCTTCTTTAAGACATATAACAACAAGAGTAATTTATTTTAGAATGGACTCTAATAAGAGGTTAAAAATATTTGTTTCCATTTGAGAATTATTAGAGGAATAAAACAGACACTGTGAGAAGTCCAGGACTAATGTATGCCTTCCCCATTCTGAATAAAAGGTGAGAATCCATTAACATTGTCTTTAGAAGTTTGCCTCAGGCCGGAGGGAAAATCTCCATCTTTGTTATTTCTAGGGTGCTACTGACAACTTCTCACACATTGTTGAACTATTCATGCCACATGTGTATAGGCTTCATGGATTTAAGAAAAAATAGTTTGGAGTTACAAAAGCCAACTAGGTCTAAAAAGAAATTTAAGGCTGAATGGCAGCTTTAGGGTAACAAAATTAGTGGTATTAATTTGAAATTTTAACAAAATAAAGTTTATTGTGTAAAATTGGTTATCCCACATGCAAGAGATAAGTGAGCCTACCGGAAGGCTTTAGACGGGCTCTTAACCCTGATACAAAAGTATATTTGGGAATTTTTTCATGTGGGTAATCTGTGAGAAACAGATTCCTAGGTCAAGTGCAGTGTCCATATTCCTCTTGGACAAGCATGGATTCACATCTAAACCTATCTAGGAAAGCATTTTAGGGTAATGCTTCAAAAAATGTGCATCAAGTCACTGCACCATGGAGCAAACTTTCATTGGCGTAAGGTGTGAATTTTGAGAGGTATTTATTGGCGTAAAGTGTGAAATCTGAGGGGTATTTATTCTGTGAACTTTGAGGGGTATTTATTCTGCCAAAATTGCTTAGGACATGCACCATGGAGTAGAGTTTCATTGGCGTAAGGTGTGAACTTGACGGCTATTTATTCTACGAAAATTGCTCAGGACATACACCCAATCTAATCCCTTTAGATCAAAGTGAGAATGGAACCCTCGTGGACAACAAAACACTTGTTCACCTCACCAGTGAGTCAATCACCCATTGGCAGGAAAAGCCATTTTATCCTATCTATTGTTGAAGCATTTTCTTTTTCATATTAATAAAGGCTCTGTTTTGAGGGTTGTCCACAAATATTTGAATGTTGTTCTTCTTTATTGTCAAATATTCAACGTTTTATTCCAAAATTCAGAATTTTGTTTCAGATTTCAGGTATTTCAAAACATTTTTTTTTTCCCGGGGAAAAGTATCGTAATTTTCATTATCAAGGAAAATTACATGTTGTAAATGCCATATGCATATGCAGAAAAGTGACCTTGGTCATCTGAGAACTGTTTTGTACTGTAGAAATCTATACAAAAAACCTAGAGAAGGGTGTGATGATAGTATCTGATCATATACATTATTATTTACATATTCAATTTTTTTCAAAATTTCACCCATGGTGATTACTGTTTTGTAGACAAAAAATAAATAACAGAAATAGATAAGTTAGGGCTTTTCAAACGTCTGCATGGTCTATGGAAACATTGGTAGATCTATTCTGGTGTGTGCTCCCTGATCAACCATTCCCCTCTAGGATGATGCGTTGCCCCTTTTGAAAGCCAATCCGCGGGTTCATTGTGCTCCCTGTAGATATGAGCACATGAAACATGATCAAAATGTGTTTGTAAAAACAAAAAATCATCCAATATGGTTATAAGTGTATATGCTTTGCATGTAGAAATGCAATTGAACTAGTTAATAACAATCTTGGAGTCCCCATAAACTTGTAAATATATACCATTCTTGTTTATAGCAAAATATAAAAGAAGACGAAGTGTAAGGAGCTCTGTAAAGTTATTTGTGCCATCTCCCAACCCCATACAAATATGGAAATAATGTGTCTCAGATATATGGAGGATAATGCCATCGCCACAACCCTGTTCCTATGTTGATTCGTCGAAATAGGCCCAAGGGTGCGCATTGTTATGACCTCTGGGGTGATGGTTCGAATCTTGGCAACCTGTTCATCAACCGGAATTTCCATATAACTGTTACAAATCTTAGGAATAATCAAAGGCCAAACTATATTCTTCCCACGAAATATGTTGTTGTTCCTGCTCATCCATATGTCCCAGCACACCATTAATGGAAGATTTCGGGATCTTGGGTTTGGAGCTTCAGCCCACCATCATTTCCAGGCATTTAGTATACCATCGCCAGCCCAAGTAAGTGATAAATTAACAGTACGTAACATCTATGCCTAGACTTGTTGTGTTGTAGGGCAGGAGAGAAAGAGATGGTGATTTGATTCCTCCTCATGATATAATACACACCATGTAGGTCCCTGAAAAGACAGTTTTATGAGATTATTTCCGATCGGGGTTTTGTCCATAATGATGTTCCACATCAAAAGACGAGTACCCGATGGGCCTTTTAGCTTCCATATGCTACTCCACCAACTATCCAAAGAATCAGGTTTATGGCTAGCATGGATAATAGGATATCCATCCTTTGGAGTATAGATCCCCTTCTGTGCAAAACCCCAAATCAGTTCATCATCCTCATCCCTTAGTCTCACATGGGATTCAATTAAAGCCGCCAAATATCTCCTCCACTCCATATGCCACTGATCTGGTATATCCAGGGCCTCCACTGGTATATGTAGTGGTGTTGTATAGGTCCCCGATCTATGTGATGTTTTCCACTCTATTATGATTTAGGAAGGAAATCAAGCCAAGAGGGAGATGGTGTGAGTTGCTGCAACCAATCCATGGATCAATCCCAATGTGGACAGACATACTGTTGCCGATCCACCAAGTAAGACCCCTTCTTATGATGGGAAGGGTATTTATAACAGCCCTCCAAATCACCGATATTCCTTTCCTGTTCCAAGCAAGTAACCTTAACCAGTCCATGACTGTGCGCGACCATGTGTATTTATAGGTAACCACCTTTGACCAAAGGCTCTTGTGCTTCAGGAGAAGCCATCCTAATTTGGCTGCAAGTGCTTGAGGAAAGGTAGAGAGGTTCTTGAGGCCTCAACCTCCCTATTTTTTGGGAGTTGCAATTCTACTCCATTTGACCCATGCATAAGGTTTTCCCTCCTTGTGACCCTTCCATAAGAAGTGGCAGTAAACTCGCTGAATCCTTTGTAATATACCTTAGGGGATCCAGGCCAGAGACATCCAGAAGACTGGTGTTGGTTCCATAACCAATTTAATAAGTACCAGTCTACCTACTCTGGATAGTAGATGATGGCTCCAAATATTAATCTTCTTTCCACCTTGGAAATCAACCAGGTCCAAACTGCAATTTTGTATCCATCTGCTTTTATCCTGAAACCCAAGTACTTTAATCCATCCTCCATTGTCAAGTTTTGGAAGGGGAAGTTTTGGAGTGCATGATAGATCTCCTGTTGAGTACAAGCTGAGAGAGATATAGTGGATTTGGCCCCATTTATTTCCATCCCTGTTGCGGAACAAAAAAGATTCAACACTTCAGAGAGAGTGTTGTTGTCTTGAATGCCTCCATCTAAGAACATGAGCATGTCATCCACAAAAAGCAGATGTGTTAGAGTGCATTGCTCCATGATCTTGAGACCCTTGAGCCTCCCGGCTCTTTTTTCTAACGCAATCAGCCTGCTTAAGCCTTCCATCACAATAAGAAAAAGCAATGGGGAGAGAGGACACCCCTGCCTAATTCCTCGCTCCAACTGAAAGGAATGGTAGATTGATCCATTTATTAAGGTTCCAAAGGATGCAAATGTAATTCAACACATTATCCATTTGATAAAAACCAATGGAAAGCCCAGGTGAGTAAGGATCATCCTTAAGAATAACCAGCTGACCCTGTCAAAGGCCTTTGAGAGGTCAATCTTGAGCATCACCCCTTTAAGCTTCTTCTTTTTTGATGGAGTGTAAGGCCTCTTGTGCTGTGTCGATGGCCTCATGGATTTGTCGATTGTGTAGGAAGGCAAATTGTTCCGAGGAGATGTTGCTTGATAGGATCAACTTGATGCGGTTAGCAATGATCTTCGCAATAATTTTGTATAGGCAGTTACATAGGGATATAGGCCTGAAGTCATTGAAGGATGGCGGGGAGTCTGTCTTAGGAATGAGGGCTATACAGGTGGAATTTATAGGTTCATACATTCTGCCCCATGTACAACATTCCTCGATCACATCGAGTAGATCTAGTCAAATAATGTCAAAGAACGTAAGATATAATTCCACGGACCAACCATCTGGCTCCGGACTTTTGTCCTTCTTAAACCACTTTAGGGTGCCCTCCAGTTCCCCCATAGTAACAGGTTCTATGAGATCCTCCACCAAGTCAGGTTCCAAAAATTTTGGAAAATGCATTGCAATGTGAATGATATCAGCTAGAGGTGTGCTTGGTGGGGCTTTGAACATCTGCTTGAAGTGAGTGTTACCCAGCTGTGCCAGCTGATTATAAGTTTTATCAATAAGACCCTATTCCGTAGGCATCTTCTAGATAGTATCGCCGGCTTTCCTTCCATTTGCAAATTTATGGAAGAATTTTGTATTGCCATCCTCTGCTTGTAACCAAATTGCCCTACTTTTGAGTCTCCAAGTTTCTTCCTGATCCAACAAAATCCTTGATCTCTGGGTTTCCAAGACCACAAGGTGTAGTTTTGCTGCTATATAGGTGTACCCTCTTCCCTGTTCATCCATTAGAGTGGTCAACTGATTTTCAATGTCACCAAGGGTATGTTCCTCCTTGGCCTTTTTCCTTCTAGCCCAATCTATGGATAATCACTTGAGTTTGATTAGGTTACTATAGAAACCCTCAGCCTTCCTCTGGACATTTGGTAAGGGATGGGCCTTCCAAAATTCTGAAACCAACCTGAGATATTTAGTGTCCTTTAACCAGGTCGAATTAAACTTAAAAGGAGAATTAAACTTAAAAGGAGAATTAAACTTAAAAGGAGCCCTAGGTTTTTTGAAAGAGCCTGCCACTTCCAGATAAATAGGGGAATGATCCGATATTCCTCTAGTGCCCACCCACTGTCTATAATTTGTGAGGGAATTAAGTAGATCTTCATGAATGAGATACCTGTCTAGTCTCCTCCCCTGAGCTGCATCTCCATTCCTTCTGTTGTGCCAGGTTGGCAGCTTCTTGTTCATAGGGACATCAATAAGACCATGTTGCTCCAAGAGGATGTCGAGCTGATCCGAGAGTGGATACAGCTGCGAGTGGTGTCCCCAGAATTCTTCATGTCCGATGGAGAAATTAAGATCTCCCTCTAGAATATTGGATTGGTCTATCAGGGGATTCTCAAGGAGTTGCTGCAAGAAATCCAATATACTGTGATTGGGTGCATAAATGTTCATAATACAGAGATTTCTTACTAATTCAGCTGAAAATATATCGATACCCAGGAAACCTTGACCTCCCTAAGCCGATGTAACCTTGATGGTTCATGGGTTTATCCCGAGAGCTAGACCCCCAGATCTCCCAGCAACATCCAGGGCTTGAAAGTGCCACCCTGGCATGATAGTTAGAAGGGTCCTAACAATCAGCTCAAAGCTACCTAGGGTTTCTTGAAGAAAAATAATGTCACAAGGCTCACAACTCAAGAGTCTCTTAAGGGCTAATTTTTTAGAGGGACTAGCTAATCCCCTACAGTTGAAGGAGAGCCACTTCATGGCGGAACATTGCCAAGGGTGTCTGGTGCTCTAAGTACCCTTTCAATGGTTTTCTGTCTGCCTTAAGCTACATCATCGCCATCAATCTTAATGGCTTTGGACATCTTGGAAGGCCTCCCCCGGGTGGGTTTATGCTCAACATTAGAGGGTGTGATACCCAATCTAAGCGAGTCAGGTATTTCCCGATGGCGGGAACGGAGGTTGTAGGAATGTGAACCCGAAGCAGAAGGGGAAATATAAT
Source organism: Pinus taeda (assembly GCA_000404065.3). Lineage (NCBI taxonomy): Eukaryota > Viridiplantae > Streptophyta > Pinopsida > Pinales > Pinaceae > Pinus > Pinus taeda. The sequence continues at coordinate 27,375 of APFE030368044.1, forward strand.
TTTGTTGGAGCCCCTGTCCATGGACAGCCGGGGGGGTGGTGGAAAAGATAGGCAATGGGTGATCACGTGCACAGGTAATGGGAGAGGTAACCAAACAAGGTGAAGATGCAGATGATGCCAATGAGAAAAAATATTGATTAAAATTCAGTGCAGAGGATAAGGGAGAAGAAACTCTACCCGATGTAGGAGCAGCCTCCCCAGCAAATCGGGATCTAGTCATAGGAGGGGAGATTCGCGGCATCTGGGAAGCACTGGATGGATGAGCAGTGACCCCAGCCACATCCTTTGGACTATCCGGACTTGTGGGCTGCTCATCCACAATTGGGTCTTCTGTTTGGTGATGTTTGGTACCCTTTGTAGCAGCTGGAATAGTAGGCATGAGCAGTGGGCATTCTTTGAAAAGATGACCAACCTTATGGCATCATCTACACCTGAATGGAACGCCTTCGTAATCAAGATTTTGTTAGTGAGAGAAATGCCTCCAATGTAGGGTAATATTTTCCTCCAGGCCTTCTATGGTATCCAAATGAACTAGGATGCAAGCCATAGTCATATTCCCTGACGTTTCATAGGACTGATCATGTTCCAAATAGGTACCTAGTGCGTTGCCTATGCGCTTAAAAATGACTGGAGCTCAGTATTGCATTGGAAGGCTTGGTAATTGAACCCAAATATATATATATATATATATAGGCCCAGCTCCCATTTGTTCCCTCTCAGGATCAAATAAGGGATCCCATCTTTTCAGCAGAATAGGGGCTAATTCGATATGCCAAAATCGAGAGAGTATCCAGTCTGTGTACTCTTCCCTGTGGAAATGAAGGGCAAACCATCCTCGCACAATCACCCGAATGCTGGGTAATTCTTTGAGTAAAGAACCTTAAATCTTTGAGGTCTAGAGACGAAGTCTCTCCACAGTATAGTTTCGCCCCCAAACTCGGCCCACCAAGACCACCTTAGCTGTATCAACAACTTCCCCCATCGAGAGGTCTTCGCCCAAGGATAGATTGATGTCCTTGTCGATAGCTTTTAGGCACCTTCCTTTCTTTAGCTTGTCAGATCTGCAAGCCGTCGGATAGTCCCAAAAGATGTCTCCGTATGCCTTGGTTAACGGTCTGTGCGGTGGATGTGGTCGATATAGGGTTTGGGACCAGGGAGCTAAAGCATCCAAAACGGATAGGGGTGCTGGGAGATGGGCCACCAAGATTAAGTGTGCTACCAGATAGTGCAGGGACAAGGTAGGTAGCAGTCCCAGGAGGGGGGATGCCAGAGGAGGAAGGGTTGTAGGGCGGGGTGGAGATGTGGGGTAGACAGGGTAGCGGTGCATTGAAAGTGGGCGATGGCTGCAGGCAGGTACCGAGGAGATTCAAGGTAGCCGAGGAAAGCGGTGGGTAGTCCAAGCCGGAGGCGTCTTCGATGTTGACAGAGGGCGGAGGATGGGGCACAGATGGCCCAAGTCTGTCCAGTGCAGAGCTAGGAGCTGACAGAGGTCGCAGAGATGCGGCAAAAGGACCAGAGCCCGACATAGCGTGATGGCGAGACCAAATGACCTCATGGGGATTGGGGTCCTCCGTATAGTCCACCTCGTCCAGGTCCATTACAACCGATAGGAAAATGGTTGATGGTGGTTATGGACTACGAGGAAGGCGGGAGGACCATAGGAACGGAAAATGCTAGAGAGCTTGTGGGAAGGAGGTAAGGCTAAACGGAGTCTGGCGAGCCGTGGAGGTTAACCCTTACCGTCAGGTGCCTGGCAACAGTGCCACAGTAATTCCATTATCGATGACCATCAGAGCTCTGCTAGGGTTTCTTTTCCTCTTTGTTTTCCGCCATTTTCAAAACAATTATTTATTTATGTTCTTGTCTATAATTTTTTTTGGAATAATTTATAAAGATGTAACAGTCAGGTGGTTTCAGATTTTAGATGTTTCATCAAGTATATTCCAGTATAATACTGTATTCCAACTTTGTTTATTAGATAGTATTTGTTCAGGAACCTTACATGTCATATTTGGCCATGATATAACTATTTACTATTTTAGTATTACAGTGAATTGATCAATGGACATAGGGTGCTTGTAAGAGATTAACTGCATACATGAGATACATTTTGGGCCTGTTTGGGTACACCAAACTTTATTTATAAGATATTCAATACCTGTTCAGGTACACCAAACTTTGTGTATAAGATCTCCAATAAAGAGAGTTACTTTACTTCATTGTTGCTCCAGAATGAAGTCTTTTCTCTTAACCTGTCATTAACTCTGTCAGTATTAACTATTTAACATGTTCTTTAATTTGTTTAAACCATCAGTAGATTGTTGTTGTAGTTGGTGCATTTTTAGTGGGAAGATACCATTTTGTTTGAACGCTTTATTTAGTTTATTTTTTACACAAATGTTCTTATGAACAATATTTCTATGGATGTCACGATTTGTTAAAAGTGAGGACTCATAAATAGTGAGCACCTTATTCACATCCACCTACTCATTCTTTAAACTTTATGTTGAATCACAATGCAGGAAATTCCAGGGGTGCTCCTTGCTTTAGTGCTCTGTTCTGATTACCAAAAGAACATGGATCTTGGAAATGATACAAAATTGCCTATTATGAGGGGCTGCAGGTACTTTTGGCATGCACTTTCAGGATATATGACTGGTTTGGTTGCTGCTCTTGCTGCAGGAATCTTGACATGATTACCACAGCCTGCACTTCTGTATTTGGTATTGATTAGCATCATGCACTTTAAACTGGATAACTAGCAAGTTAAAAATATATTTCTTTGCCATCTTCATTGTGCTCTGGTATTCCTCAGTTACAAACTAGAAAGTTTTCATGTCATTGTCTACTTTGAGAATATGAATGAACTTGCATAGATTCCCTTTGAGAATATCTTATTGGGAACCTATTTTAATTTTTTTTGTGAGTTCACTCACTTATTTCTTCCATTTTCTTTTT
>APFE030368051.1:416-15791 GCA_000404065.3 Pinus taeda
AAATTGCAGACATCTTCACCAAAGCGCTTGGAAGAGAAAAGCTTGAACGATTCAGAATGATGCTTGGACTCACCAACATCCCTTCAGATTAAGGGGGGGAATGTTGACACCTAATCCTTATGATTGGGTGAATATAATGTAAATAGATAAATAAGTAATATGAACAGTCATCGGGAGATGAACTGAACAGTCTCTCCCTCAAGTATTTAATGAAGACCTACCTGAAGGAATAAGCACGAATCAATTTTTGGTTGAGGAGTTATTGCCTGGTCTGACAAAAGACAATTTTTATGGACTTTGAAATATAATTGTCAAAAAAAAATATTTATAAAAATTAAAATTAAAAAAAAAACAAACAAACAAACAAACAAACAAACAAACATACATATAAGAACCTAGACAATAATCATTATTATCAATAAGTATAAGTGTGTATATTATTAATTATTATGTAGTCTAACGATAAAAGTTATGGAAATTCCGGTGATATTTTGAGAAAATATAGCAGGGATTTTTGTAAATCCAAATTATCGCTGTTAAATTTCAAAATTTTAGGTGCTTTGACTTTTTTGATGGTGCTGAATCCATTTCTACCATAAAAAATATGATTCAAACACTGAGTCTACAAGATTTTTGAAATTTTTTTGTCGAGATTCTAACCACTTTTGATGACAATTCCTCCACCTCGGTAAACGACTCCAACTATTACTGCCACCCATCAATAAAAACTGACAATGAGTACTTATTTCAAGTCAATGCAGTCAGTACTTCCATCATTTACCGACATCACAACATTTTTAGAATTGGAATGCACATTATACATAATACACTCTCACCATTTTTTAACAGAGTTGTCTATAGTGCGGCTTTTTGGAGACATAATAGGCTCTCACCATTTTTTAACAGAGTTGTCTATAGTGCGACTTTTTGGAGTTTCGGGCCCCGAAATTCAATGCAAAAATTTGAGGTGAAATCTTGATTTGTGCTATTTAAACTAATTTTTTGACTATATATATGGATTGAGCACCACAAAAAACCCTTAAGGCACTTCTATTATGTAGAGTTTACCATCAATCTTCTAATTTCAATAAATTCTTATCAAACTTTAGAAAAATTAAATCAGAAAATATCCGCCAAAAATTCTTTAAAAAATCACACGAAAGACAACTCGTTTAACCTCATCAAACCATTAAAAATTAAAAAATGAATGAAGGAGGATTGCAGAAAGCTTTTCTCAAAAAAGTGTAAATAAAGGTAGCTTTTTCATATCTCGTTGTATAATGTAATCTATTGCGATTTAATAAATGCCAATATCCAGTCTCTGCTTTGAAAGTTTGTAACACTGAAATTTTATAAATTATAAAAGATTTTGAATTTTATCAGATAAATATTTTATTGGAAGTAATTATAATAATGATTATATATTTGTTCATAAAAGTTTGTAATACTGAAATTTTAATTATAAAATATTTTGAATTTTATTAAATATATATGATTTTTATTAAAAGTAATTATAATAATGATTATATATTTTTTATAAATATTATTTTAATTAAAGTTATATCTTAATTTAAAAAAAAAAAAAAAATGTTTTTATTAATTTTTTCATAGTGAAAAAATAATAATTTTTTATTAATAATATGATATCTAATTTAAAGGTTAGAATTAAGGAGAGACTAAGATTGTGTATAAGATTGCTTGTTTGTGGTGCAAGAAACCACGTGCCAACTTTTATGTAAGGTTGAAGTTAAGCACATTTTGCCATACATTATTTGCAACTGAATGTTAGAGGTAGTGAAAGTGAGTCTCATCCATGGGAAGGAGTAAGTGTTATGGAACATGCATTGTATAATTTTTAATGTGATATTATTATTTAGTTGAATAAAATAATATGTATATTTTGGGAAAAAGTAGTTTTGTAAAAAATTTTAATTTGATGTTATTGTTTTATTTTATAAAATGTTGAATTTAATTTTATGGTATAGGGTATAATTTTAAAAATCTAATCTATAGATATAATAGATTTTTTTTTTACCCAAAACAAATTGAAAAAATAATGTGAATTTGTGTTGTTTAAAATGTTTTTTTTAATACATAAATAAATTCAACACTCTAAAAACAAATCTATTTAGTCCCAAACACATTTATGGCAATTAATTTTTAATAATTTTGACTTAATTCAAGCTTTTTTATTTGTGACAATTATTTTTTAATAAATTTAACTTACTTCAAACCTCTTTATTTGTGCAATGTTGAAAAGTGTTGCATGCTTCCACAGGTTAAATTCAATGCTCACATATTTACAGTGAGATTGAACTGCTGGAGTCCTTTTAAACTAAGGGCTTCAATAATTGAAAATATATATTGTTCTCATATCATCAATATATAACATCCATCATTATATGTTAAGATTGATTTAATTTTAAATTTCAATAAATATTGAAATTAGTATTATAAAGCATACATTACTTCTAAATATTTTATAGAACTTTAATATCAATAATAATTTATATAATTTTTAATAAAAATAGATTGTAGTGATACATTACATTTTTTAAATTGAAATTTTTTTTATGAAATTCGAAATATTTTAAATTATATAAATTTAATAATTCAAATTGTAATTTTTAATTTAATTTTAATAAAATAAAATTAAAAAATTAACTTATTTTTTACGAGATTTATATTAATTATCAAATTTATTTGATTTATTCACTCATTTCAAAATCAAAATATTTTATTTATTAACATTTTCCTAAAAAAAAATTATCATATTATTTTTGTATTAATTTTAATTTTAATATTACATTAATTTAAATTATATTAAATTATATATATATATATATATATATATATATATATATATATATAATATATATAAAGATTATTGATTACTTGTTTATATAAAGATTATTGATTACTTGTTTGCATAAAAGAACATAAAACACAGGTACTAAGTAGTCCGGCTACATATTGTACTTATTTAAAATGCATTTTTAGTAATTTAAAATTTATGTTCAAAGATTTATATTGAAGAAGAATATCAATATTATTTTAAGTCTTATGAGACACTTAAATATCTTTTCAAAGGTCTGAAAGATAAGCAAAGCTAGTTCCACTATCAAAGCATTCACCAAATTCTCTGTTGTTATGGTAAATCTTACATTAGCCAAACCAATCATTTTGTCTAAGCCCTTCTTGAAAAATATATCATTTACACCCATCATAATCACCTCAACAAATGTGTGATAATTGAACATTCTAACAACACTAAACATCCTATTTGTTTGATTACACCAAAGCCATGGCGTATGCTTTTCATTATTGGACCTATATTGTTAGAGAAACCTTATAAAAAGAAAAGCATCCTAACAATTTTAATTGTGAATATATAAACTTATACAATCTTGGAAATATATTATTCAATGTCTTCATCCTTAAAATTAATAATCTATCAATTTATTATATCTTTTTATTTCATTTTTTGGGGTTTTCTAGCTCCATTGGTTTCCATCTTATTCTTATGTATTTATATCATTACTTTCAAATTTAATCATGTATCTTTACTTTTCTTATTTTTATTATCATCCATTTACCTAAATATTATTAATCGTCCTTAGTTTATATATTATTTTTATCTAATGATTACTTTTTGCATAAGAGGCAACCATGATGCATATTACACTTGTTAGTATTAAATTTAGTGAGCAAGGTGCTAGATTCTTTAGGTGCGAATTTTTATTGGCATTGAATTTTGCCTATGGTGAAAAAATTCTCACTTTTTACTATTAGATCCAAGGCATTAGTCAATAAGTTAAAATATGAGGAATCTCATTATTATAATAAATATTTTGAAATTAATCCCTAGTTCTCCCCAATAATAGTATGTGAGTGGATCAACCCCTGTGCGCGCCCTCTGAGATAGCCTGAGCACGCCCCCCTGCGATAGCTCCCCCCATCCGACATCGCGGCGGCCTGGGCTTTGGCCCCCCGCCATGGCCCTCCCAAAATCACCTCGGGAGGAAACTGATCCACAAAAAGCCTTTTCAGATCTAGTGAAATCCCTCCCTCCTCAGCGTCACAGACCTGTGATTTCGAAATTTGTTAAGAAATTAGATGTTCTTCAAGAAGTTCAGCTGCCTCCAACCCTGCCTCGCATGGCAGCACTATCTCTTGCTAAAAAAGGTCTCATAGGACAAGTTACAGGCCTTTGGCCTTCTCCAAGAACAGATCAAAGATGGGTTGAACGAAACTGGTCAGACAAAATACAAGGGAAAATATCAATTAGGTTTTGTGGAAAAGGGTATTATACATTCCATTTCGAATCCAAAGAGGATAAGGATTTGATCTTCAGGAACGGGCTGTACTTCATGGACTCCATGGGCCTCTACCTCAATAAATGGACCCCAGATTTTGACCCGGAGCTGGACATCCCCAGTGCTGTTCCGGTCTGGGTCCATCTCCCTCACCTCCCTCTCCATTGCTGGGGAGATGAGTCTGTTCGGGCCATAGGGAATGCTGTAGGCAAATATATTGATCCTAGCGAGCCGAAGGACAACATGCAAGCTTGTGCAAGGATCTGTGTCGAAGTGGATCTAGGCAAAGGACTGCCTGAAGCAATAAAGCTGAAAGTGGACGAATGGAGCCATGTCCAGCAACTGGATTACGAGCAGATACCATTTAAATGTAAGGTACGTCACAAATATGGAAACTTTGCTAATAGATGTACTAAACTTGTTAATGCAGAGAGTGACAAGCAGGAAGGTCACTGGGAAACAGTCAAAAAGAAGAAATCAGCTCCTCCTCCCAAGCCTCCCTTGGAAACTGATACCCCTGGACCCTTTGTTCTGCACCCTTCCTCTTCCTCCCCCTCTCCATCTGTCCCCCTCCTGCCTGATCCGCCTCTCCCCTCCTCTTCTAACCCCTTTCTTGTCCTCTCCACTCTCGAACCTCCCCCTGAAGATCCCCCCTCTAAGCCTTCTGATCCCCACCCTTCCTAGATCATCTCATCACAGGCTCCCCTCGAACCCCCTCTTTCAAGGATTACCAGAAGCTCTTCGAAAGAACATGGAACAACCAATGACACTTACAAAAAACCGGGACCTAGCAGAAAATCAGCTAAACAACACAGGGATGAGAATGCCCAGAAAGACATAGCCATGGGCACACAAACTCCAATAGAATCCTTCATTCTGGGGCATCAAGAGAAAGAGACAAGCTACAAAGATCAAGAGAGGTGAGCACCTCTCCGCATGCCCAATACCTAATGATGAAAATCCTATCTTGCAATAGCAGGGGTTTAGGGCACCCCTCCAAAGTTGCTGCCCTTAGAGACCTAATCCACAATGAAAAGCCAGAAATTATGTTAATACAGGAGACAAAACAAGACCAATAGGAAATGAGAAGAATAATAGATCAGCAGAAACAATATTTAGGATGCATCAGTGATCCAAGAGGAGCCTCCGGAGTAATTGTCACCATTTGGGACAATAGTAAATGGAACTGCACCTCAACAAATCTCCACCAGGATTGGATCAGAACCGTTCTTGATAGCAGAACAGGCAGCCACACAGTAATCATATACAATGTTTATGTCCCCAACCATTACAAAGAAAAGGAAATCTGTTGGGACGATCTGAAGACAAGTATTGATGGGGAACTAAACTCAAACATTATAGTAGCAGGTGACTTCAACTTGGTCTTGCAATGAAAAAAGTGGAGGATCTTTCACTCCAGATCCCTTCATAGGTCGACTGGAGAATATCACTCAGGAACATGAATTAGTTGATGTTGTACCCAAAAATCGCAGGTATACTTGGAGTAACCGTAGGATCGACATCGGCAACATAATGGAGAGGCTTGATAGATTCTTAGTCAATATCTCGTACGTCTCTTCCTTCTCTCTAGGATATGCCAACATCCTCAATATCTCAGCTTCCGATCACTATCCTATTACTCTAACTCTGGAAACCCACTACCCCCTTGGACCTATCCCATTTAAATACAGTCCCCTTTGGAATTGGATTCCAGCAGTCAGAGAAATCATTCAGAAGACTTGGAGCCATCATGTAGAAGGTTCCCCAGGCTTCATCTGGGAAACCAAATTAAAAAGAACCAAACAGGTAATAAAGGAATGGGCCAAAGAAAATTACCAAGAGCTAGAGGAGGTCAAAAAGAAAATCAAGAGTGATTTAGAGAGTGTGCAATTAAGGATCGAAGAACATGGCTTATCTCAACAAAACAAGGATCAAGAACATGTACTATATACACAGCTGAGTCACATTAATAGGGAGGAAGAAATCAAATGGCGCTTAAAATCCGGACAATTATGGCTCCAAGGAGGAGACAAAAATACAGCCTATTTCCACAAACAGGCCACCACTCGAAAGCTCAGGAACAATGTAAGCACAATCTTGGATAATGAAGGAAATCTGCACAGAACTCAAGAGACGATAAGGAAGGCTGCCTCCAAGCATTATAGAGATCTCTTAACTGAAACCAAAGGGGAAGAAGACTATTCTGATTTGCTCCAGCATTTACCCAAAGGAATCACTAAGGAGATGAACGACAACCTTAACAAGGAAATTGAAGAAGAGGAAATCAAAAGAGCGATTTGGAATCTGCATCCTGATAAGGCGCCCGGGCCTGATGGATTCCCCATTTGCTTCTAAAGGGTGCTCTAGAGTCTTATAAAAAAGGACCTGATCAAGATGATTCGATGGGCGCAAAGAAAGGGGAAAATAGGAGGGTTCACTAATGCCACCTTTCTTGCCCTTATCCCCAAAGAAAATCGACCCTCTTCTCTTTCCAGATTCCGACCCATCTCCCTCTGCCACTCCTCTTATAAAATTCTGTCTAAAATTATAGCCTCTTGACTTAAACCCCTCCTTCCCTCCTTGATCTCTGAAAATCAAGGAGGTTTCTTGCCTAATAGGCAAATCACTGATTCCATTCTCCTTGTTCAAGAAGCCATACATTCGAGCCTCTCCAGGAAGGAAAAAGGATTTGTCCTCAAGCTCGACCTGGCTAATGCCTTCGACAGAGTTAGGCACTCCTTCCTTATAGTTGTCTTAAAAAAGATGGGATTTGAGATACCCTTCATTAATATTATAGTTGCTTGCATCTCTGGGCCGTGAATTTCCCCCCTGATCAATGGCAGACCAGGTGAAGCATTTCAATCTTCCTGGGGTCTTAGATAGGGTTTCCCCCTCTCCCCCTATCTCTTTATCCTCATGGCAGAATCCTTCAGTCAAGCTCTGGACCACAATCAAAGAGTGGGCCTTATAACTGGTATCAAATTCGGGAATGAAGCCAAGAACATCAATCATTCACAGTTTGCTGATGATACCTTGTTAATTGGAGGAGCCTCCACCACAATAGTAAGGCGGTTCAAGAAACTCCTTAACCATTTTATGGGGTATTCTAGAGGCTTGGTCAACCAGCTTAAAAGCTGCATATATGGATGGAACACTTCAAATCAGGTTATCCACAGCATCGCAAATATATTTGGTGTCACATTCAATCTGGAATGGACCCATTTCTCTTACCTGGGCATGCCAGTGAGCCTAGGTCCATTGAAGGCTGGAACCTAGAATGGAATCATTGACAAGGTAAAGAGGAAGGTGCAGCAATGGGGATCACTGTGGCTCAACCCAACAGGCCACCTTATTCTTCTCAAGTCAGGTATCACCTCTCTTCCCCCTTACCGTTTCTCACTCTATCAAGCTCCTGCCATATTTCACCACAAATTGGAAGTTGTTCTATGCCACTTCCTTTGGCAAGGAGGGAAGAACGACAAAAGCAAGTTTAGTTTAGTCAGCTGGAAAAATGTCATCCAAACTCAAGATAGAAGAGGCCTCGGTATTAGGTCGCCAAAGTTCTTAAATCTGGCCTTTGGTGCAAAAATTGTATGGAGATTTATATCAGGACCCTCATCATGGTGGAAAAGGGTGCTGGAGACCAAATACCTAAACTTTCCCAGGCAGCAACTCCTTGACTCCAATATTCCCAACAGAGACTCCACTAAAATCTGGCGGTTATGCAAAAAAGCCCTCCCTCTCATGATTCAGAATATTTCTAAAGTTCCAGGGGGGGGAGCTAGCATCAACATTGGAACTGATAAAATCCTGGGACAACAACCCATTAACATGCATAAAGAAGCCATACCCATCATTAAGTTCTTTAACAATAGGGGTATCCATCATCTGGATCAAATCTCCAACTGGGATCCTCATTCCCACACTTGGATAGGGTGGTCCTTCCCGAAAATACCCAGCGAATTAAAGCCTAGCCTAAGCTATCTACAGACTCTCCTTCACAGTAAAGCTCCCATCAAGAAAAATGAGAGGGCTGGATTCCGTTGGGACTCAACTAGAACAAATTACACAATCAAAGTAGGCCACCAATACCTATGCAACAGCACCTTTCCCATGAATCTATGGAACCACTGGAAAATAGTTTGGAGATCAGAGGCACTTCCAAAAATAAAAATTTTCATATGGCTTCTGCTGAAAGGAAAAATCTTAACAACAAAGAACTTGAAAAAAAGAGGCATCAACGGCCCATCCAAATGCCCCAACCGCTACAACGCCGAGGAAACGATGCACCACCTCTTCGTAGAATGTCCCTTTGTTGTTGATTGTTGGAAAACACTGTCCTTCACAAGTAAGTTACCTTGGAACCCTCAACATTCCATAGCTAATGCAATCTACATATGGAGAAAATGTTGCCCCTGGAAAGAAAAAAGAAGCAACCTGGTGAAGAGAGTATGGAACACTCTCCCTTATACCTTGCTATGGAAAATCTGGCTAGCAAGAAATCGGAAAATATTCCAAGGCAAGAGCTCAGCTACAAGAATAATCTGTAACAAGGCCAAACATCTCGCCCTGGAAACTATTTCAATCAAAACTTCAGGAAAGATATATGCAACAAAGTATAGTGTGTAAGAGCGAGATTTTATAAGTTACGTATTGGAAAAAAAAATTACAATGCACAGAAAGGTAGCATGATAGATGAACAGAGCAGGGTGGAAACCAACTCCTGGAAGTCAGATTAAAAGAAGAGGAGTTCGCCAACTGGATACAAAATTGCAACTGCTTCTATCTTTTTTTCGATGGGGCATCTAAATCGAATCCCGGTACAGCCGGAGCAGGGGGACTGATCATCAACACCAACGAGGAACGCATCTTCCATTATGAGTGGGGTCTAGGGAAGGTATCAAATAACAGAACTAAAGCATTAGCCCTGTTTCAGGGACTAACTCAGTTAGGCAAACTGGGGATAAAATCGGCAAAGATATTTGGGGATTCTTTTGTTGTCATCCACCTCATGGTTCACCAGAAGGATTTGCCCAATACTCTCCTTCAGCAAATCAACAGGCGCAATCAACTACTGCATCAGACAATGGATGATTTGCAATACTACCATATCCTTCGCAATCTCAACAAGCAGGCCGACAGTTATGCCAACAGATCATGTGAAAGGTCAGTAGGTAGCTTGTGCTGCAATTCCAAGGAGATCCATTAGCCCTTGCCATGAACCAAAATAGTCTTTTCAGCACTAAATCGGACAACACTGATAGAAAGGATCGGAATCAGACATCTCAGGCTTTCAACAAGATCGCAATCTGCATAGGGATATGGCATAGATTCAATCTGCCTAAAAATATCATCAATCTCAACAGCTCTGCCGGTATCTATCTTCTCAGTCCAGTTTCACGGACTCTTCAGGACAGTTCTCTGACCTCCCTGCGCCTCTCTTAGGATTTCCTCACATGTCCCGTGACCGGCTCCCTCCTCTTCTGCATCCCCCCTCTTCAGCCTCCCCTTATATCTCCCCTCCCTCCTCCTCACTCCAGCGCGTCAAACTGTTCCTCACTATGACGCACTCATCCCTGCCTCTGTCTCCAAGTGGATTCAGGTCCTCAGGAAGCTTTCTGTGCACTGTGTTGCACATTGAATCTCCTCTGTCACTCTTGCTTCTGAGAAGATCTCTACCTCCCGAGTTGTGGACCGTATCATTGGGCATCCAATCTTTGTTCGCATTTTCCCCTTATTCTCCCCTTATATCTCCCCTCCCTCCTCCTCACTCCAACGCATCAAACTGTTCCTCACTATGACGCACTCATCCCCGCCTCTGTCTCCAAGTGGATTCAGGTCCTCAGGAAGCTTTCTGTGCGCTATGTTGCACACCGAATCTCCTCTGTCGCTCTTGCTTCTGGGAAGATCTTTGCCTCCCGAGTTGTGGACCGTATCATTGGGTAACCAATCTTCGTTCGCATTTGCCCCTTATTCTCCCCATCCTCAGCAACAACTATGGCTCACAATGAGGACTGTTTGCATTGTGTGGACCTGCAAGTTGAGATGGAAGAAATCAGAGCCCAACAGCGTGTTTTAGAGAACCAGCAGAGGATTTTGGAAACAAGAATCGAAGACCAAAATCACATTATTAATGACAAATACCGAGCAGAAATTGACCTCTTCCTACACAAGGTCTCTTCACTTCATGAACAGTTTAACCGTTTGTCAAACAGGTGCAGTCATGCGGAAGAGTCTATTTCGATCCTGAAATATATGATGGACAAACGCAACAATGCAGCCCTAAGTTCCTTAAGTGCCAAGAAAGTAGAAGGGGATGAAAAGCCGTAGGAATCTCCTGCAAGGCACATTAGTCATATAGAAATAGATCAAAAATGATTTGCAAATGTCAAATTTTGCTGCTCCAATATGTAAAAATTTACAGTAGTTCAAAAATCTTTAAAGGCAGAACAAGTAGGAGTAGGATCAAGGAGAGATATTTGTTTTGTAACTCCATAGATCCAGGCTGCCCTCGACACTTAATGTATCTCAGGAGTTCTGACTCCCCTCTTTTTTTCAACTATTAATACAGCAACCGACTTTGTTAAAAAATAGATAAATATTTTGAAATTGAAATTTAATGTAGGTGTAAGCAAGACATTTTGAAAGAAAATGCTTCTCATTTTCAATAGTTTTAATGTCACAAATATGAAAAATCTTTTTAATCCAATATTTTAACAAACAACATTCTCATTTTCAATTGTTTTAGTGTCACAACAATGACAAATTCTTTAACTAATAACTTTTAACCTAAAACTTTAACTAGCATTTTTTTAAGAACTCCAATTCATGAAAGTTTGTTTTTATCTTAGCAATATTGTTTCTCTTAGTTACATTAATTAAAACATGGAGATATTTTTTATTTTTTAAATTAGAGTTAATTACCTTGATAATCAAGGTTAATTCCTTTCTAATTTTTTTATGATATCACAATTTTTCCCCAAATTTAAATGTAATAATAATTGTAGTATTTTTACTTCTCAATGATTTAGCTAAGGCCTTATATTTTTATGTCGTCGTGATTGACTCACAGATACCATCATGATTGACTCATAGATGGTTTTGAGTAAAGTTTGAAACAATCTTAGAAAGCCACTTTCTTGAACACATAGCAAATAATAGTAATAAAATAATGATACTTCTATAAAAAGGATAAGATAAAATGTAACTTTTGTAATTCAAAGATTATAAGTTATAAAACTCTTTTGAAATTTCCCTTCTCCATAATTCTTTATAAATGATATAGTCCAAAATGTTATAAGCATATTAGATAAAAAAAGAATCTTAGCGAGCAAATTCCTCTTATTCCACAATCTAAATTTATTCACATACAATAATCATTTTCTCATTATTATAATTGAAATTATACATGAAATAATACATGTATAATAATATATTTCGAAATATTTAAGTACTTTAATTTCTTAAAAATAATTTTCACCATCTCGATCTTTATAAATTGTTTTTGGATCATCTCAATTTTTCTCCACGACTCCCTAGATATACTGCAACCCGAAACTTCACATCTGTATAAGACAACAGGGGTGACATGAGTCTCAAAGAGGAATTTTTTTTTACTCCAAATGTAAAAATCAGTAGACTTACAATTGTTTTCAAGCTCATAATAAGCTTTCCAGCCTCCAATAATCATTTTCTTGATGCTAGTTGAGTTGATGAGGAACATCAATAACCAAATATTTGTAATAAGAAACCTGCTCTAAAAAATGGTTACCATAGACAAAACTACCATGGGTGATATTTTTTTATTTAATGAACATGACTTTAGTCTTGTGCATATTAATGGTCATATCCATCTTGGACTAGTAGACATGAAGAGTCTTAAGCTGTTTGTCTAGGTTATCATGGATTTTTGCAAGAAGAACATATCATCAGCATAAAGGAGAAGAGTAATGATTATACGGTCAAGCTTGGTGCCCTTGCAACCTACAATTTCCAGACACTCCTCTTATCGATGTAAATGCCAAAAAACACTCCTCTTATCGATGTAAATGTCAAAAAAGGTAAGAGATAGGGGACACCCTTGCTGAACCTCAATATTGTATTTAATATCTTTAGACCACCCTTAGTTGGTCTTAAGCTTGGCAATGACAGCCTCGTAGAGGCGGATCACAACAATCCTTAGTTCAGGAAGAACCATAATCTCTTCAAGTCTCACCCAAAGCTTATCTCAAAAAACAATATCGAAAACTCTTCTAAAATCCAAAAAAACAAAAAAAATTCAACTTTACATTTTAAAGAACATAAATTAATTTAATTACACAAACTTATAATTTAAAAAAATATGTATTTAAAAAAGTTAATCCGATTGTTAAAATAAAAGTTCTATGCAAAATCCTAAATATATAATTAAACTTTTATTTAAAAAAATTAATTCAATTGTTAAAATAAAAAGTTTTATATAAAAAGCATAAAATATTTTAGATTTATGTAAGTCAATACTTGTTTCTTCACATTTTTATAAAATATAATATATATATATATAAATGCTATATTACATGTAATAAATAATTTCATTATTATTTATAATATTTTTTATTATATAATATACAAATACATTAATTTTATTAAATTAAATAATTTGATGATAATAATAATGAGTATAATATGTAGTGTTATGGTTTAGTACATGTTTTTTAATGCAAAAAGTAATTGATAATAATTTTTGAATGTTTTAACAAATTTATAAATCTAATAATGAAATATATTTGAATGTGACAATAATGAAACACATTTGAATACGACCAAAAAAAGTAACGAAAGTAATTAATAGGTTATATAACCTCAGAGCAAAGTAGAGATAGGTGCACAGATAATTTTGGATGAAACATTGGCCCTAACATCATTGTTTATTACAAAAGTTAAATTAATGTATTGAAATGTGTTTGTTCATATTTTATTCCATCTTTAACTTATGAGACCAAATAAAGAAGACAAATTTCAATGTCTAGTATCTTTATATTAAATAATGTATATATACGATATAAACAAAATTATAAATTTTTAAAAAACAATTACTGTAACAAACTATTTATTTAACTTTAAATTTATACTCATCCTAATTTAGCAGCAAATAAATTATCTATGGTAGAATTTCTATATCAAAAAAATCAAATTAATATGAAGCATCACCTGACGTCTTAATCACCTAGCAAATAATCCATATATATATTCTTCACATAGATTCTTCGGTGAAAGAGTTCTAAGGCTCTCGGTGAAAGAGTTAAACACGTACTCTATAATACTTCGGTGAAAGAGTTCTGAGGCTCGATGAAAGAGTTAAACACGTACTTTATATATTCTTCGCATATATTCTTCGATGAAAGATTTCTGAGGCTCAGTGAAAGAGTTAAAAACATACTCTATATATTCTTCGCATATATTCTTCGGTGAAAGAGTTCTGAGGCTCGGTGAAAGAGTTAAACACGTACTCTATATATACTTCGGTGAAAGAGTTCTAAGGCTCAGTGAAAGAGTTAAACACATACTCTATATATACTTCGCATATATTCTTTGGTGAAAGAGTTTTGAGGCACGGTGAAAGAGTTAAAAATGTACTCTATATATTCTTTGCATATATTCTTCAATGTGTAGGTTGCGGTGGGCACCGGCGATTTGCATTCAAGTTTGCTGATATCAAGTGCACACATTCCTTATCTTTTTCTTTTTCTAATACATATTTGCTCATATAATTTCAAGTATGAATATTTCACCATAGTTACCAAAGATTACCAAGGGCAGACCTAGCACAGTTACTCTATAAGGCCTTTATGAGTATATAGAGTCTTTAGAGAAATGTGGAGAAGAAAGAGAAGCCAAGCTACAAAAAGAGTTAGAAACCATGCTGGAAAATAAATTTGCATCTCTTGAAGACACGATCCAAAAACAAATAGAAAATAAAATAGAACTATTGGAGAATAAAATGGAGGCAATGGAGACTAGATTGCAAGTTATAGAAAAACAAAACCAAGATACTAACCAACCATCCCATCAAGGAGACGCTGATACTTTAGAGAGTCTTAAAACAAAAAACATGATTAAAGAACTAGAATAAAAAGTTAATAGCCGCCTCACCCTAAATAATGTGGTAGATAAGTTAGATATCAAACCAATTAAAGATGAAATGAAAAAATTAATAGAATTAGACCACGAACATAACAAAAGGACCTTGAACCTTATAATCTTCAGTTTAAAAGAGGAAGTGGATGAGGATACTTTAGCCTTAGCCCAGATAGAATTACATAATAAATTACAAATTGAAACAGTGTGTCTCACAGAAGCAACAAGGTTGGGGAAATTAACCGAGAATAAAGGAAGACTAATCCGCATAAAGGTGAGCTCCACTGATCATAAGTACGACATACTTAGTAAAACCTCAAGTATAAAAGGAACGAGAATATTCATGAATGAAGATCTCATTCCAGAAGATCAAGCAGAATTAAGAAAGGAGGTTCAAAAGGTAAAAGAAGCTAGAAAGGATGGAAAATGGGCAATAATCAGAAATAGAAAAGCCTTTATTATAGATAAAAACCAAAAAGATAGTAATCAATAGTAATTAAACATGCTCTGGATCCTTTCTTGGAACTGTCAGAGCTTCCCATGGAACAAAGACCCCAAGCTAAGTTGGATTTCAAATGATGTTGATATTATTTTGCTTGTTGAAACTTGGGATCACGAAGAATCTAAGGTCCCTAACATAGATGGCTTTACGCTATGGTCTACCTGGAACAAGCGATCCTCCCGTAGAGGCATTAGGGGAATAGCTTGTTACATTAAGAAGAACATCTCCCCCCATGTTAGGATTTATAAAAATGACCCTTACAACCAATATAGTTGGATAGAAATTACTGCCATTTATGATAAAAAGACCTACATAACAATCAATTATTCCCCCCATCAATTATAACTTCTATAAGAAAAAGAATCTAGATAAAAATACTCCTTACAATGGTATAGAGAATGATATTTCTAGCCTAAGGAATGAAGGCAATATCCTTTTAAT
>APFE030368051.1:16517-28985 GCA_000404065.3 Pinus taeda
AGATTGTAAAAGTGCGAGGAGAGCAATTAAGGAAGCTGTTGATGAATCTCTTAAAATGGACAAGATAAAAATATACAAAGCCCTAACTAAAAGAAAAAAGAGGCAGTACAGTCCTCAAAGGCAAGAGAATCTCTTACACCTCTCTAAGGCAGCTCCTAAGAAATTTTGGAGGCAGATTCTAACTAGGAAAACTAAAGATAATAATAAAAATGCTCTTCACGATTGGAATTCCTATCTTAAAAAGCTTTATGAATCTCCAAATGTCATGGATAATTTGGAAACCCTGCTCACAACAAAAGAAGTTTTCTCTTTAGAAGACATTAAGTTTAGGGTTAATCACCTTGCTAATGGGAAAGCTAAGGACATTAAAGGTTACCAAGCGGAAATCTTAAAAATTGGAGGTCTTGTCCTCATCCGCCACATCCACAAGCTTTTCAATCAAGCAGTCAAGCAAGGATTCCCTAAACCTTGGACTGAGAGCCTCATTATCCCTATCTTTAAAAGTGGGGATACAAATAACCCCTCTAATTATCGGACAATTATGATCAGCCCTCTCTTAGCCAAGTTATATGGTAGTATTTTGGAAAAGAAGTTAAGCATATGGCTTGAAAGTGAAGAAGCAAGCTAAAGGCCAAGCAGGTTTCAAAAGGCATCACTCAACAACAAACCACCTTGTTACGCTTAGGATCATTGTAGAGGAATGTCATAATGATAAATCCAATTTATTTTGTTGCTTTGTGGACTTTAGAAAGGCTTTTGATATGGTTCCTAGATATAACCTTCGGAATAGATTAGAAGAGCTAAAAGTTCCTCTCGAGTTGAGAACTGTCGTTATAAGGTTATACAAGAATGTAATTGCCAAGCTAAAGAGCAATGAGGGGTGGTCAAAAGATATTAAGTGTAACATCGGAGTTAAATAGGGTTGCCCCCTCTCCCCTACCCTGTTGAGGAGGTAAATCCCCTTTGTGGATAGAGGCGATCCCTACTAGCCCAGACCGGGTCTAGCAATAGTCATCAAACGCTATAGCGCAAGTTCCTAATTGCAACTTAATAGACCAGTGATGAAGGCCTACCTGGATTCCAACGCTAGTGATTGTAGAAGAGGTGGTGCTCCCGTTCCTTTGCCTCGGCAGATCACAATCCCCGTGATCTCCGTGAATGGACACCTGCACATACAAGAAATGACACAAACACAAGCATAAAATCTAGCATATGCAACTATATGTCAATCAGAAAGGATATAACTCATCATCATCACAAATAACAATAAGAGTGGAACCATAACCAATAGTCGTTCATTAATAATTCATCAAAGAAGAATACAACCAAAGTTCTGACACTAGATTCTCCTTTGGTTGGGTAGTCAGCAGCACATGTCTCGCAAAGCTTGTTGGGGGTAAGGACAAGCCTCTCTCTTTGGTTCTTGGACAATAATCTCCTTGCTTGGATTTGGACTTATGGGAATTAAGAAGGCTCTTATAGCATGAAGCTCTTGGAAACTTGACAATTTTGAATCTTTGGAACTAGCTTGCCATGGAAAATGGAAAAGCTTTTATAGATGGAGGAAGAGGATTTGGGATCATCCACAATAATCATGGGATTGGCCATATCATGAAGGAAGCTTCCATGAGAGGTGGCAAACCACTTCCTCTCTATGGAAATCCGTAGCCAAACCACCCAACTCAAGATAGATTCAGACCAGGAATTTGTTAGGATGAAACTTCCACCGTTTGTTTGTTAAAAAACACCATTGATTATGGTTAGTGCGAGTGCGACTCTATGACAGAGCGCCAACTAGCGCGCCCTCTTTGGAGGATTTCCCCCATTGGCATGAGGGCTGCACTATGGAACCACGCCAATGGAAAAAGGGCTATTTTTAGGGTTTTTTAGCAGGAGATGTCTTCAGGGCAAATGAAGCTCATGTTCAGGGGAATGCAATGCAAGTGTTTGCAGGTCATGTCACTTCTCATAGGTCCCGGAATGAGTCCTCCAAGATGCGGGAGAGGGGTAATAGGGACATTGACAAATTGCTGTGTAACAGATGCCCCCTAAAGCATGAGGCCCGAGAGAGAGAAAGGGGTGAAATGCTTTACGAGAACATGTCCAACCGAAAACACTGCCGCCGGAAAACCTGCGTGGAGAAGTACAACTGATATCTCAAATACATAATATATGTGGTATGGGTGCAGCCATTCATAGCAGAGTACACAAGAATCTAGATCCAAGGTATGGACGCAACCATCCAATGAGGATCGAAAAATAGACTCAGGCATGGTCACAGCCATCCAGTAAATGAGTCATGTAATAATTATAATAATCCACAAAATCACAGCCTAGATCCCAACAGACAAAATCCAGGGTCTTGCGCTCCATCTCGATCTGAACAAAGTACAAGTTCAAGCATGCGAATATAGGAGTCGAAGTCAAACATGTAGGAACATCGTCTGATTACCAGCTAATGATGAAAACTGTTAACAGACGTGAGAGGTAACACCAATATTGACAATGGCCCTCAAGGTACTATAGGTACAATATATGGCATGCGAATCAGTGAGCCTGCGTTGAATACCCATAAAATCATTCGATCGGGGGCCAATGATGAAAACCTCACGTCGAAAGCGAAGAACCTGCCATTGAGGCATGCAGGCTCCAAGGCACCAGAAGGGAGTCTCTAGATCAACTTCCTGGATAATGAGCTGAAGTAGACAAGAAGCGACCTTTATCGAAGGTGGGCCATAGTGTTTCCCACATGATCGACACGAGACAGAGGAAGATAAGGTTGTTGTGAATCAGAATTATGTGAGTTATTAGAGGGAGGTTGATTATTTCGCAGAGGTCAACTTCCCTTGAACATATCGGCGACACGACAGTGGACTTGGCAGTATTTGACATCAAATGATCAAAGGTCATGGTGACAAGGCAAAGAGTAGATGAGAGGTCAAATAGGATCACCCAAACCCATGGAGGCAAGTGAAAAACGAGATGAGATGTCCCCACCCAGACACGAATGCAAACAAGTTCCATGTTCAAGAGCGACATACTTCCGACATGACAAGGATTCTGGTTCCATTTTCCCCACCATTTCTGGTGAGTACCCCAGTTATTTTTATTAACAAGCTTGACGGGGATAGCATATGCTTGTAAAGCGTCATTTCGACGGAATCTAATGTCATCAAGTTTTAACGATTTTGACAGAGGAAGAACTCGGCGTTTTTGCATGTTTAGAGAGTTTGAAAAGACAACAAAAAGTAAACTCCAGGGGTGTCCTTTCTCGTAAAGTTGTGTCTCTTGAGCCCGAAAAAGTATAAAAAAATGCTCAAAAGAACCACTCGACCATTACGATCGAGGAGTACTTTTCATGATTAGTGATTTCGACCTGAAAAAGTAAAAAAGTGATCAAAACCACGTCATTTTAACGAGCCTGAAACGACAAGGGCTCGACAATCTTTTCATCTTTACACGGTCGGAAAAGAGTTTAAAGACGACTGCCTCTCATTTATGTCTAGCGAGTCGAGAGGAATAACTCGGCCATCTTTTCATCTTTAATCAGTTAGAAAAGAGCTGAAAGCAGACCTCCATTTTTATTCTCTTTAACGAGTCAAAAAGGGAAAAAATACTCAGCAATCTTTTCATCTTTGAACGGTCAGAAAAGAGCTGAAAGCAGACCTCCATTTTTATTCTTTTTAACGAGTCAAAAAGGGAAAAAAATACTCGGCAATCTTTTCATATTTTATGATTTAGAAAAGAGCTTAAAGGTGACTCGTCCTAGAGGAACGAGTGGTATAAAGGGTAGCAACTGGTTCTGGCAATGGTGGAACGACTCAAAACATGTGATGGTCAAGAGGCTGGCTAATAAAACCACTCATTGGTGCGGTTCCTCGGGAAAGGAAAACAAGCAAGTGAAAGCATATGATCAGCCAAAGAGATGGTGGCGATGGGATGAAAACAACCAAGGCTCATCTAACAGAATTTAGCGGATAAAGATAGCAATCACGAGATGTACATCGGGTATGGGTTCATTTTTACACAAGCTTGAACCATGGAGAACTCTGCTTGGATTTGGTTTCATGTTTACACAAGCTTGAAACGAAAAACTATGCATGTTATAAGTTTGCATGCTCCCAGCATAATGACGCAAAACGAGGTACATGCCCCCCAAGCTTCATTGCATTCAACAAAGTGGATGGAATGAAGGTTCACTTTCGAGATCTGGGAAAGACTCGACTTGTATTTTACGCGATCTTAATCAAAAGACTCGATTTGGAACAAGAGTTGTTTCATTTTTTAATGAGGTTGACATAGTAAAATAACTATCCTCATAACCCTTGTTTCATTTTTTAACGAGCTTGACACAAGATCAGGAACTATGCTCCGCTAGACCTAGTTTCATTTTTTAAGGAGCTTGACATAGGAAAGCGAACTACGCTCTGCCTAGACCTAGTTTCATTTTTTAAGGAGCTTGACATAGGAAAGCGAACTATGCTCCGAATGAACTTCATCAGAATGAACAGGAAGTCGTTACTTCCAAGAGTGTCACTCCCGGTGGAAGGAAAACATCTTAGAAGTCAGGACCCAATGCCCCCAGGACACTATGCACAACGGCATCATCACTGGATATATGCACGGGATAAGTAGCCATGTAGTTGACCTGCGGTAGGGCAGATACAACTGGTGGATAAAAACCAGGAGGGGATGACAACTGCGCAGGGGGCATCAGGGACTAAAGAACGATAATTGATCTATAGTCATGATCCTTCTGTCGTGTGGAAAGCAAACCACACGGAAAAGTGAAGAGACAAAGGCCCCCATGGCATAAACATAGTCACGACCAAGGAGAAGACTGAAATATAAATCACCTTGGGTAACCAGTACATCTATATAGACAGTTTTGCCTCCCAAAGTAATAGGGAACTTCGGAAGGATCCCTAATGGTTGACTGGTTCCTCCGTCAAACACCATCAGATTCTGTGCGACCGGCACAAGCTGTGGGGAGCCCAAAGCTTGCAAAGTAGTGGAAGGCATAAGATTGACAGATGCACCCTCATCCAAGACAGTGCCAGGTACTGCCTTATCATAGGCATGTACTGTAACCTGGAAAGGCACATGGGATGGAAGGCAAAAAGCAGTCAGGTGTCTTCAGTCGAAAGAAACGATTGAACTACTTTGTGGGGGAATCGTATGATTGTCCCCCTGCTCCGAAGAAGGATTCTCAGGATCAACTGGGATGGGAGAGTTGTTTTCGAACTCAGGAGAATCTGACGAGACGAGAAGAACATGAGCATGACGCTCTTCCGAAACAGAGTGATCAACAGGCGGTGAACCCGAATCGACACTCTTTCTGACCAATGGTTGGTCTGGAACAGGCTTAGCACAGCCAGGTTCAGAAAGAGGAGGATGGACAAGAGAAGGATGTAAATCAATCCCTTTGTCGACAGGGAGAGGATCTGAAGAGGGCCTTTGATAACCAACGAGGAGTTGGGGTGAAGAAGCTGTAAGACTTTCCAAAATAGCGGAAGTTTTATCCATGAGTGGACAAAGGTGAAGGAGATGGTTGCCTTCACATAGCCTACAGGGGAATCGAATCTTCCTGTTCTTCTTACCATTGCCAGTTGATAGGAGAGCATCGCCATGAGCTTCAGAGGACGATGAGGCGCAGGCCGGATCATGAGACCATACGTCTAAGATCCTGGGAATGCCAGGATAATCATGAAGAATATGGTCATCCTTGCACAATTTACAAGGAAACTTGACCTTCCGCGAAGGAGCAGAAGGTGGCCCCACCTGAGATGTACTCAGAGCAGTAGTTGCACTTTTAACCTCTCGCTAATGAGACTTCTTCTTCTTTGTCTTTTTCTTCTTCTTCTTAGCCACTTGGTTACTTGAATCCAGACTTTCACCAGGAGAAGTAGAAGATGAGGACATAAAAACAGGCGAAGAAGGGGAGAGGTCCACCTTGGAATCAACATGATGTTGTTTGGGTGGAGGAACGGATTGACCAGTGATTGAGACACTAGGGACCACGGAGGTTGAGAACAACCAAACAGGAAACCCAACAGTTAACCTAGGAAGGGACAACGTTGCCATGTAAGGAGCACCAATATTCCCAAAAGGAGGAAAATGACCAGGATTCCAATCAGAGGGGATTCTTGGGTTGGTGGACTCTGGAAAAGTTGCCATAAAAAATGAAAATCGCACACGACGCTGAAAAAGAGTCAAGACACACAAGCAAAAGGCCAACAAGCAGAATCTAACAGGGTGTGTGATCGCGGGTGATTTAATTTTTACCACATTGAAATTAAGAAACTTCGTCATTTCATGTTTTAAGAGTCAAGAAACGGATAAAAGGTGACTCTATCACTTTCATATTTGAAACAAGCGTGAAAGGACAAGTGCTTGGTGATCCTTTCAAATTTACGGAGTCAGAAAAGATCAAGTGACTGCTCAAGGATACTAGGCAAAGAGGGTGTACCAAATAACCGCGAACTGCAATATACACCTTGGTTTTGGAAATGAAAGAGAAATCAACCAAGGAATTTCCGTACGTGCAGGCAATCTCCCCGAATGCTGTGTTCGATGTATCACGTGTATAGGGTGGCAAACTCGGCTTCCTATGGATAAAGGATGATAACCTAGTGGGGTCTCCCCATATACTCGACGGTACGTGGGAGCACAATTTTGTACTAAAGCACTATTGAGCCACAGAAGGACGAATCACCCAACCCTGAGTGGAAACAAAAGTGGCTAGGTTTAATGATGCCAGAGCACGTCTCTAGCCTAGACCTCTAAACAGTGTGTGTTATGTTCCAATGCGTTGTTAGATTCATTCAATTCATTTTAAAGTTGATCTTGGATTATGTTTTAGTTTTCAGGCCCTACCGTATGTAATGTCTCAAAATTTCCTAGATACAAGCTATATGCCACAATATATAATTTCATTCGATGAATGCTAGCTATGAGAGAGTTGAGAGCTTTCACACAAACAAAATGATCATAAAACAACCAACGATATCTCTAATGCAGCTAATGGAAATTAAAAACTTTTCTTCAAAGTCACT
The DNA here is from genome assembly GCA_000404065.3 of Pinus taeda. NCBI lineage: Eukaryota > Viridiplantae > Streptophyta > Pinopsida > Pinales > Pinaceae > Pinus > Pinus taeda. The sequence goes on from APFE030368051.1 coordinate 23,573, forward strand.
AATCACTAATAACAACGAAAAGCTCTAATTCACACTAACTAATGAAAAGCAAAAGAGATTTTTTTTTAATGTTAAAGGCAAGATGCACTAAACAAACTTTGAGAAACTATAATAAAAAGAGTAAAAACAAGCAAATTTCACTCAATGCAAACACAATCAGATCCCTAAATGCCAAAGCAGTCCTTCAAAACCAAGAAAAGTCCCAAAGACACAAATGAGCCGTGTAATTTAGGCCCAAAGCGAAACAAAGCAGAGTTCAAGTGAAAAAGAGGTAAGTCACTCAAACAATGCAATGAAACGATTAACAACCACTAAACGAGTGCAAGGGAGAAATCATAAAGTTGACTGGACCAATAGAACACCAAAAACTCCTAAGGAAGGCTCGACACACAAAGCCACTAAATGCCCCAGGGCTAAAAACGTGAAATCGATAGAAAATGGCAAACAACCAAAGGGTAAAGGTTAAAACCAGTCAAAGAAGACTCCAACACACTCAAGCAGTCGAACAAATGTATCCAAAACAAAAACCAAGCTCAGAAGGCTTAAAACCAAGCAAACTTTAAAAGTTCCCAGGCCTGGTGCGACTGTCAGGCTGAAACTAGCACCTTTTAAGGATTAGCGCGGGTGGTACATTGACAACTAGTGCCAATTAGGGATTGGCGCGAGTGATACATAAACAATTGGCGCCAATTGGTGTGATTGTTACGAAAAAAAGAGCGCCAGTCAAGTTTGCTATGCAAAAATAAAAAAGAAGCAATCCAAGACTAGGCCAACAATAACCAGGTAAACCAAGAAGCAAGAAACAACAAAAGGACTCAGGCGATCCCTACTAGCCCAGACTGGGTCTAACAACAATCATCAAACGCTATAGCGCAAGTTCCTAACTGCAACTTAATAGACCAGTGATGAAGGTCTACCTGGATTCCAACGGTAGTGCTTATAGAAGAGGTGGTGCTCCCGTTCCTTTGCCTCGGCAGATCACAATCCCACGATCTTCGTGAATGGACACTTGCACATACAAGAAACGACACAAACACAAGTATAAAATCCAGCATATGCAACTATATATCAGTCAGAAAGGATATAACTCATCATCATCACAAATAAAAATAAGAGTGGAACCATAACCAATAGTCGTTCATTAATAATTCATCAAAGAAGAATACAACCAAAGTTCTGACGCTAGATTCTCCTTTGGCTGGGTAGTCAGTAGCACATGTCTTGCAAAGCTTGTTGGGAGTAAGGACAAGCCTCTCTCTTTGGTTCTTGGACAATAATCTCCTTGCTTGGATTTGGCCTTATGGGAATTAAGAAGGCTCTTGCAGCATGAAGCTCTTGGAAACTTGACAATTCTGAATCTCTGGAACTAACTTGCCATGGAAAATGGACAAGCTTTTATAGATGGAGGGAGGGGAGTTGGGATTATCCACAAAATCATGGGATTGGCCATATCATGAAGGAAGCTTCCATGAGAGGTGGCAAACCACTTCCTCTCTATGGAAATTCGTAGCCAAACCACCCAACTCAAGATAGATTCAACCCAGGAATTTGTTAGGATGAAACTTCTGCCGTTTGTTTGTTAAAAAACACCACTGATTATGGTTGGCGCGAGTGCGACTCTGTGACAGAGCACCAACTAGCACACCCTCTTTGGAGGATTTCCCCCATTGGCGCGAGGGCTGCACTATGGAACCGCGCCAATGGAAAAATGGCTATTTTTAGGGTTTTTTAGCAGGAGATGTCTTCAGGGCAAATGAAGCTCATGTTCAGGGGAATGCAATGCAAGTGTTTGCAGGTCATGTCACTTCTCATAGGTCCCAAAATGAGTCCTCCAAGATGCGGGAGAGGGGTAATAGGGACGGTGACAAATTGTTGTGTAACATACCCTATTTGGCATTTACATCGATAAGCTCGAAGACTATTTAGAGGAAGCAGGATGTGATGGCATGATCTTAGCTGGGATAGTCGTCATCCTTCTTCTCTATGTTGACGATATTGTTCTTTTCGTAAGGTGCCCATATGATCTTGATAAGCAGCTCAGGCTTCTCAAGGACTTCTGCTCTACCATGGGTATGATTATTAACACAGAAAAAACAAAAGTTATGATTATCAAATCCAAGAAGGACACTTACACTAATTTTATGTATGACAATAATAACTTGGAGGAAGTGTATTCTTACAAGTACCTAGGAATTGATATTCATCACAAGCTCAATTGGAACCATAGCATTGAGAAAAGGATTAATGGGGGGTGGAAAGCTTATTTTGGTTCTGAAAATAATTGTAAAACAACAAACCTCGTAATGTGGGATAAAAAGAAGTTCCTCTTTGAAACTTTAGTCACTCCTGTTATTTTATATGGCTGTGAGGTTTGGGGTTGCAGCATCTCCAGAGAATCATGGAGAAATATTGAGCAAATCCAGAGGCATTTTATCACTTATAACCTGAAAATTAAAAGTAATACACCCTATCATATTCTCCTTATAGAAGCAGGTCTTTCCCCTATTGAGAGCCTAGCTATGATTAGGTTTCTACTGTACAAGCACAAACTCAATAACATAGACGATCATAGACTTCCTAAGCTAGCCTTAAATTCCAGCCAAAACCACCTAAGGCTCAATCGGGGGTGGCATAAAGACACAAGGGCCTAGTTAAACTATTGGGAGATCAACGAGAATGATGCATTGAAAACATAAATAACATTAAAGATATTGTTACTTCTAAGTTCAAAGAAAAAATGTGGCGTGAGAAAGATTTAGCGGCTAAGAGAAAATTAAGTTATTATAAGAAGGTCATCAACCCCACCCTAGAAGATCAAAAGTATCTCTCTATTTTAACTAGCTCAAAGAAGAAAATTAATATAGCAAAGATTAGAATGAATTCTTATGAGCTCCATAGTGAAATAGGTCGTTGGGCAGTTCCTAAACGCCATGGATGGAAAGGATCTACCATATATGTGAGAATAGAGACATCGAGGATGAAAACCACTTCCTCTTAGAGTGCCCCGCGTACAACCACATTAGATCTCAGTTTCATAATCTTTGTTACAATACTGACCTTCCTAGCCGTTTACATTGTCAAAATTATAGTGAGCTCGGGAGGCTTCTCTCCAAGCTTTTTGAGCATAGGAATAAAATCTTAAATCAAAATAAATACTTTGTTTCTTTAGGTCCGATAGACCAATGTTTGGTCTCAGCAGACGTTAACCACCATCATCATCAATAAAAAAAAATCTAATATAAAAAAATTACAAAGTCAAATATATTAAAGTAAAAAAAATAGGTACACAAAGGCTTAAGTGTGAGTGCAAAAGATTCCTAAAAATTATTATTATTATTTATATTTTTTAAAATTATGATTAAAATGGTGAAGACAAAAGAGAAAATATTACTTATTGTCATGTTGACTTAAGTTTTATTTTTTATATTGCAGGATGATTTAAAATTGAATTATGAAAATATATAATGTAAGTAAGATTTATTGATGAAAATGATTGAACCAAGTCCATTCAATAATAAAAATGAGCAAGGGAAAAATCAGTGTGATAGGTGCATTGGTTCTTTTGTTTTTTATATCGGCCATTTTCCCTGGTTAGTAAAAGCAACTATTTTTTTTGAAAGAAAATATTAATTATGGAAAAATCCATAAATTTGGCAATAAAATAAAATAAAATAAAATTAGATAATAAATTTATGAAAACACTTTTTGTTTTGTAAGCTTAGGAGAGACCCTTTTTTCTATTACCATAAATTGAAATCACTACATGCATGTGGTGATCTCAACCCGCCCCGAGGGGAAACCGGGTTTCTTGACCACCTAAAGTTTTTAATAGCCAGCCAAAAATAATAAGTTCTCAATCTATCTTTCCAAGTTTTATATACATCAGCCCTATATCTTTTAAAACTGTTTTTTGTCTACATATAAGATTGAACAAAAGTCCTACAAATAACTAACTGTAACTAGAACGAGACTTTATAAAAACCTCCAAAAAACATGCCTTTTCTTTACTGGTTCCCTGCATCTTCCTGCTGCTCCTTCTCCTTCTTGATTCCCAATCCGCTCGCTTGTAGCTGTTGCTGAATTTCTTCCAGCCTCTTATCCTGCATGAGCAAGGTGATTTGTATGTTCCTCAGCTCCTTTTTCAAATTTGGGATCCCCTGGGATAATTCTGCCATTTCCATGGCTACTTGTTCCATAGCCTTGGCTAGAAGCCTCTTCATTACCCAGTATACATGCAGAGATTGTTTATATAAGGTCATTCGGCCACGTGTATGACCCGGATCCGGAAGAAGATACACCCAATCCTCCATTTCCTCCTCCGACTGAGCCTATATTGACTCCTCTTCCAGATGCTCAATTATCCTTCTAATTTTTGGATTGGTCTTCTTGCAGTAAGCCCTCTCAGCGGCCTGCACTTTCCTCCCTATCGTTTTCCTTCCCTTCCTGACTGTCCCTGATGCGCTGGCCTCTCCAGCTTCCACCGTTCCTTCTCTGCACCTTCGTCCATGCCCGCTTCTTTCTTGAGCTCCTCCCCGTCTCCTCTGACCTCCCCTGCCTTGTCGACTTCGTCCCCTTGCTCGTCTCCCGCTATCTTCTCCGTCCTCCTGGTCCTGGTTACCCCCGACATCCTCTCTTCCTCTCTTCATAGTCTTGTTCCCCCCTGACTTCCCATTCCCTCCGACCCTTTCATTCACTGGTTCGCCTTTCTCCTTATCCGCATCGAATTCGTCACTCTCATTCTCCGAGTCGTCATAAACTGGGATAAATATCTTCTCTGTATCCCTCTCCATTATGCCTTTACCCTTTACTTCTCGGTCCCCTCGGCCCTGATTCCCTTCCTCTGCCTTGCTCCTCATCCATCTTCCTGCGTTCATGCTGCTTCCCTCGGCCATTCTTTCCTTTCTCCTTGGATTCCTTCCCTGCGTCCCTGTTCTCTCGTCCCGGCTCCTAATTTCTCCCTTTCTCCAGGGTGTATTCGTCGACTTTTTTCCACCCTCTCTCGTTCTTCTGCATGCACTCCTTCTTTTCTTTCTTTTTTTCCACCTCTTCTCACTTATACCTCCCCTCCTTCTTCTGCTCTTATGGATCGCCTCCCTTTCCGCCTCTCTGCCCATTTCTCCCATACCATCATTCACCTGTCGATTCTCTGACACCCTGACAAATCTACCCTCCTCCATTGGTACTCTACCGTCTCCTCGCCTTGAGATGATATCCTTTTCCCTGATCCGCTTGACAGTGCTCATCATGACCTGACCCTCGCCTGCTCGTTCCTGCATGCCAAACCGCCGAACATTGCCACCTTGCTCATCCCGATCGGGAGAAATTTATAAAAACACTTGACAATTAAAGATTTTACTTTTTAATTCTGAAAATTTGATTTTAAATCACATAAAATTAAGCATCCACCCATAAA
>APFE030368054.1:7440-31507 GCA_000404065.3 Pinus taeda
CTACACAAACCAATTCATGTTTAAATGCCCTATTAGAAACAAATCTAGTAATATCATAACCCAACTTCAAATTTGATTTCAATTAATCTATTCTACTCAATATCTTCACACAAGAGAAACTAACCTCGGGGGCAAATGAAATCCTTATATATCTTGTAACTACAAAACACATATTAATTTTGATAGTGCTAAGAAAACATTATCCAATTCGAAGCTCAAAAGATATATTCACACAACTCTATGATATAACAATTCAATTAGAAAAAAAAATGATTTACAATCCAAATAAAATCCTACAAAGGCTTTCATGTATCAATATTTGGCTTCAAAGTTCCCAGTTATAAGTTTTTGATTCCCAGGTAGTAGAGTATTTCGTTTCAAATCAAATTATTTGATTCAGCATTAAGGGATGTTTTAAAAGCCTGATACTGAGAAATCTTCTTCATACAAAACACATCTATTCCAACACAAACGATGTCTGATAAAGGGTAATCTTAAAAACTTGAGCAATCTTCTATGAGAAACAATTCCATAAATTAAAGCAGTCTCAAATAAAAGTCAACCCTATAAACAATCAATCATCAACGAGGGTTTAAGAGATGGAACATGTAGATCTATAAGAGATTTGAATTCTATGTAATCACACTTCTAAATACAAAAAACGTGTTTAAAAATAACAAAGAAATGAATATTCAAGGTGTGGATACTCTATGCTAATCTATATACATATCTTTCTATCCTCACTAAAATTAATTAGAAAACTTGACTAAGTTTGATGGTGAGCCCTTGCCTCGACCTTAGACAAGTTAAATTGCTAAAATAAACTTACAGATTAAAAACACATAAATTTATAAGAATAGAGGCCAATAATTCTATATTAATGGTCTTTAGTAATGAATAAGTATTGTTGGGAACAATGTTAATACTAAGAGGGGGGTTAATAAGTATTAAGGCTAAATCTTATTTTTAAGCCAATTTATTTTTCCTCATTTAAACTTGGCATCCAATATATGGCAGAAACCATTAGCAACTATAACAACAACCATATCATGACACAAGCTTACATATCATGAGAAACAAACACATGAACACGAAGGTTTTATGTGGAAACCCTTTTGGGAAAAAACCACAAAAGCTTGTTGTTATTATTGATGTAAATTAAGAGCACCTATTCTATTACATCAATCTATTTTGTGAGCCACCAATCATAGGAAGCACCAACTCCATTTTAATTTTTTCTAGCACCCACTAGCAAGAAGCACCAACTCCCTCCTTTTGTAGACACCTATCCAGCTTACGAGAAGCACCATGTGAAGCACCAACTTCACGAATATGTTGTAAGAACCAACTTTCAACTCCTTGGATTTATGCAAGCACCAAATTGTAGGAGCAACCAACCCCCAATCCTTCTTAAGCACCCAGTAGAGATGGAAGTACACACTTCCTGTATGCAAGCTCCAACCCACACTCAAATAGGAACACAAAATTCACTTTCATTGGAAGCCACTCTGCCTGATATCAACTCTAATCTCTTTAGCCCTTGGCCCACACATCACTTTGTTTCTGCTTACTCTACTCACTCTAAAAAACCCTATTATCACCACCACAACATCATACTTCTCTCGACCCTCTATCCACTGCACACAAAATCACACTCTTCTCAACGTTCTTCCTTTGCACAGGCACCTTCAGCCTTTCACACAACAACATTGTCTCTCTCTTGGGGTCTCTTTCTTCAGCTTAGGCACTCTCAACCTTTCACAATATAACAAGCTCACTTAGCCTCACTCGCAGTAGTGCACTCTCATCTCAGATATCTCAAAACAACTACTCCCTTCACAATGCTTTTTCCCCCATGTTACTCATCGGCAATCCTAAGTTTTGTTCCTCTGCTACATCGAGATCGATTCTGCCTTTGTTGCCTATTTCCACATTGCCTAAGTGTACCTTTTCATGGCTCTCCATATTTCTATTGCATCTAACTTGGCCACTGCTACCTAATTAACCATTGAGAATGGGCATCTAAGCGATCCCCATACTGAGAGTGAATTCTCAGTCCACCTGCACACTTTAAACAAGAACTGTCCATGCCTATTTATGGCTCTCTGAGCTTGATTGTACTTCAACATGTCTTCCTTTTTATTTATTTAATTCAAGACAGACTCAACACTCTTCCTTGTGAATCATGGTTCTCATCTCCTTGACCCAGTGATCTTTGACAACCATTGTTACTCCTACAACCAACTCTCATGTGCTTATTGTTGACTCATATATATGCCATACACCTCAGTGTTGCACTATCAGATATCCACTCATTGTAACTTTTATTAAAATAATGTTATGATATTCCAATATTTTGGAGTGCCTTAAGCTCCTGCTTGCTTAGCCCCTTTTCTTGTTTCCCCTCCATAGGACCAGTGGCTTCATATTCCACCGTGCTACAATTTGGGGGCTCCCCACATATTGTAACTTCTCATTATTTTGTTGTTATGAAAATTAGAGATTCCAATATTCTGAGCCCCTCTTGGTTAGCCTCTCTTTTTTTTCCACCATGGGACTGGGTGTCATGACCAACAACATAGCTTTTAGGTGCTAATCCTTTTATGACCTATCAGGGGCCTATCTCCTTATATTCTAGCTTTGTGCCCTTGGTTCTCTAGCTTCTATGACCAAGCAATACCACACCAAAAATTCTAACCTTCGAAATACTCATAACACTCAGGTGTTGAGTCTTCTTTCTATGCCCTTGGTTCTATGGGTCCCTAAAACCATGTGCCAACACAATCAGAGCCCCTTTCATCATAAATTTTTTCCAAAACAATTTACAAAAGAGTTCTGAAGTTTCAACCTCTGAAATACTTCACATGTGGTATCACACAAGACTTGGGTGCTCAATCTTATCTATGCCCTTGGTTCTTTGGGTCCTCACGACCGAGTGTCATTTTACATTAGATCCCCTTTATCAGATCAGAAATTTTCTATAAAATAATTAGATGGGACTTACGAAAAACCCAACCTCTGATGTGTCATCCTTCAATATGATGTCATGTTGTCATCATTACTACACATGGTGCCTCCTTAGTGGTGACACGTGTCACCCATATTTGTCCCATTAGGCCATCGAAATTTTTGAATCAAACTGCCACTTGTCCATCATATAGCCATAACATGTCGATGTCATTTTCCACTTCATCTCCTCAACCCCAATCACCTCATGCCATGTGTCCAATTGGAGGAGAGGGAAAGGGTCCAACGCTCCTTTATTTTTCAATGATTTCCTTTGTATTTATTCTCCTTCGTAAACATTGGCACTTTAAAAGAATTGCAATTTATAAGGACTTACCAGGTTCCAAGGTTCCTATGGCATTGACCTTCTGATATTCCGATATGCCCTCTACTCCGAGGTCTTGATATCAAGTCTCAATATGCTCTGATCTCCAATGTTCTGAGCCTTCAGATATGCCCTCTTCTTTGAGGTTCTGATATGCCTTCATGTGCCCTCTACTCTATCCTTCGACATTCTGATGTCCCTATGCTCATCTCTTCCAATATTGGGTCTCGAAAATTGGGGTTCGAAATTTGGCCCTATTGCCCTAGTTCAGAGGTCCCGAAAATTTGAGCCTTCCAAAGTTCTAAGGACTTCCCTCTTCACGTAGAGGCTCTACCATCACCTCCGCTAAGTTTGGCATTGCTTTCAAATTTGGTTATGTGCCAAGACTCCTCCAATCACCTTTTAGCTCTGCTTTCATCACTTAAGTCACCAAAATTTGACTAGGGATAACTCCTGATAAAGAAGGCCATTTGCATACTTCCACATATCCTTGGAAAGCTTATTCATAGAAATTTCCAGTGGAGAAGGTCCGATGTAGGCTTTGAGCCCGTCTACTACCCAAAAAATGGCTACTAACTCTTTTTTATTCTTTTCTCCTTGACTCCTCTTCTTGTGCCTAGAATCCTGGACTCCCAACCACCATATTCATCATTTTATGGCTTCTCCAATAACCCTACTACTATGATGATTCTCTACAGAACACTGCAGCAACCATGGGATGGATTCCAAACCAACATAGTCATCATTTGATGACTTCTCCATTAAACCTGTTACTATGATGATTATCTACAAAGCACTAAAGAAAAAATGGCAGTCCCCATGAGCTTAACACATCAAGCACATCGAACTGGCCTAATTACCATCACAGCTAGGCTAGAGAACATCAAAGCCAAAATATTTTACCACAAACATCCCTGTTATCTGGTTGAAATCAATGCCAACACTCTTTCCAACTGTTGGAAAATGCCAACTGCCTAACACATCTTGCAACATGATCGTTGACATTAATGCCAACACACTTGTAGCCACTAGCCACCCAGACAATTCCAAATTTCCAACAGTATCCCCCTTTGGCATTAATGGTAACACCTTATACATCATTACTTCTTTACTTTGATGGCCAATCCTCATGTTTCTTCAACACTTCCCTTGCATGAGACACCAATGGATTTCTATCCTCTGCATGGGCCATCACAAATTATCCACAGCTTCTCCAATAATTCTCTCCCCCCTTGACATTAATGGAAAAGGGTTGCAAGTTGCTTCTTCTCCCCCATACAATCATTGATAATCAATGATGAGGATCTAGATGTTGATGTGCATTCTACTATGCAGAATTATCTTTAAGGACTGATTATTGTTGCTCCTTAAATTGGACATATGTGATATTTTACTCCTGAAAATATACTTCCTTTGATTTGAATGCCTCTAGTTATGAATCCCTTAGGATGTTGGCTGAATACTTCTCTTTCCAGTGCATTTTTTATATCAATTAAAAAGAAAAATGACACCAATTAGGTTGCTCAAGGTATTTCTGTTGTTGCAAATACCAATAAATGATAATGCATTTCGTCATATTGATACCACTACTTCGTCCTCTATGCTCACTTCTCCTAAGCATATTAAACACTTCTTCTCCCCCTGAGATCATATTGCTCCAAATATGGGTTGCTTCCATTTCTTAAGCAAACTTTCTTCTTGAGGCTGATGATAATTTCCTGCTACTTCTTACTAAAGTAGCTCACCCTAAGCCAATGCTCTCTGACCTCCTACATCCTCTTCCTTTCTTCTGCATGGGGACTGATCCTGTGGACTTGATTTGACTATGGGCTTCCTGTCATTCCACACTTTTGTTGCAGATTACCTTCTTCTTTCCACAACACAATATAATGTTGTGTACTCCCACTGAAACCAAACTGGCGACAATCTCTTCTTCTCTTGCAATGATAATATATTCAAAATAAACAAATTCATCACTGTAATCAACAAGGGGACTCGACCATACCTATAACAATCAGATGCACCTCTCTGTATTTTCCTTCTAACTTCCAACATCTGACTCATTATGCCTCTCTTGAAGCCATTCTCTTCTTTTACTGAAGAGAAACAAAGGATCTACTCCCCCTGAGTAGCTCATCCTCCTTCTTTTTCCACACTTTCACAAGCTGAGTCCTAATAGAGGATTTTCCTTCCAGCTTTGTCTTTGCCCATATTTGGGCCTTTTCTTTGCTACATATGGCTAGGAAAAATCTTCTCCTTTCATTCCTCTTTCTTCACCCAAATATTCATGTGTCTTTTCTACCTCACAAAAGGGTCCACCACAAGGGTAAGAGGATCATTCTTATGATTTATTCCTCCTCTTTTTGTCTTACTCAATTGACACAAAGCACTGAAGAAAAACTTGTGTTCCTCACCTCCATTGTTTCTTCTTGTCTTCAAATCCCAAGTTCTTACATTTGTATGCATATGATGAGAAGCATGCCATTTCTTATCATATCTGCAACTCACCCTCTTGTGCCAATATTGCCACAACTGTAGCATTCAATATGGCTTAAAAATTGGGTAGAGGAATTACCATATATGCCAACAATGTTGCCATGACTCTTATCACTGCCAATATGCCTTCCCCTATCCTCTTTACGCATTCTTGGGTTGTTGCTACCCAATGCATCTCGCTTTCTTGCATGCCATCTAAATTCTATGGATTTATGTCCAAAATTGTTGCAAGAAAAACAATAACCATGAAAAGAATTTTGAGGACTAAAGATACCTTTTCTTTGAGGTCTTAGTCCTTGAGAATGAAAGGACCTCTGCTGATTCTTCATGTGCCTTTCATGACAATTTGTATTGCTTCATTGCACTCTTTCTTGCATTTTCCTAGCTCTCTTCTACTGCTCTACTTGTTGCTACTTTTTATCCTTCTACTACTTCCTTTTATTCTTTTGTTGCTGCTACTTTCCTTACTATTGGAGTTCAACAACTTCTTTTCCTCAGTTGTTGTTAGAACTTTGAGTTAACTTTACCTGGAAATCTTACCCTTCAGCCTTTGCAATCTTGGAGTTTGGTTTTTATTTGAAACCCAAACTAGCCTTGATAAGAGGGCATATTTGCTTGCCAAGCATGCCATCCAAGACTTTCTTTCTCTCCTCAAGCTTCTGATGCTCATAAAACTCTTTATTTCACTTTTTTAAGTCATGTCTCAATGAGACTAATTCAACTTGTAGTCTCTTATAGTAAGCTTCCTTCTCACTCAGCTGACTAGTGAACATGCCACTCAACCTGCTAGCCTCTTCTTGTTAAGCATTGAGATTTACTATTGTTTTGATCAACTTTTCATTCTCAAGCTCATAAATTTTGAGTTGCTCCTCTTGCATGATATTTTCCTATGATAGGTCCTTGATCTCCTCTAGATCAGAGATCAACTTCTTTCTAAAGTAGACCCTTTCATTTAGGTCCTTCTCTTCACTATCATAGGTGCTAGTTGAGTCATTGTAGAGATATAAACCCATCTCTATTTCCATGGAGTCTTCCATAGGTCTAATGGGTATCCCTTTTTCATTACTGCTAGGAGTATTCTTCTTTTCTCCTACATATGAGCACACCCAGGATATCTCTTCTTCCTCTAAGGCATTCTCATTTTCTACTACTACAAATGTAGGTCTCTCTTCACAACAACTAGATGTATGACTATCTTTCTCTTCAAAAGAAGAATATGTACATCTAGTGGCTAAATGACCTATCTCTTTACAATTATCACAAAGAAATAATTTAGCTTCAGAGTCGCATGGCCTCTCATCCAAGCCTTCTTCTTCACCATCCTTAGAGTGAAGATCAACAATCCGCTCATAGGAAGAAATATCTTCAATATTTTTTAGCATATTTCCTTTTATATGCCTTCTCCTTTTTATTCATTCTCTTCTTATCACCAACAACTACATGTTTTAGTTCACTACTTGAGCAACAGGGTTCCTCAGCCTCTTCTTGAGCCACGTAGCCATCTACTTCATACATACATTGCAGTATGTCCAAGATTCCCCTTCCTTTCCTGCAATTCCTTACATTCTTAGCATTTGTCTTAGACAACCCTTTCATGATGACCTCCTTGGCTTCTTCATTCTGGTCACTCTTTTCTCCATTCAATATGGAGCACCACACATCAACATCCAAGGCCATTAAAAAATATTCCATTCTAGTATTCCAGAATACATACCTGATCCATTTAAGAATGAAACTCCTTATGATGTAAACCATGTTTGATTAGCCATTGTTTCCCTTTGATCTACCTTCTAGCAGTTAAGCTATTCCTAAAGGAACTTGGCTCTGATACCAATTGTTGGAAAAAAATGTTAATACTAAGAGGGGGGATGAATCAATACTAAGGCTAATTATTACTTTTAAGCCAATTTATTTTTCCTCATTCAAACTTGGCATCCATTATATGAGAGCAACCATTAGCAACTATAACAAAAACCATATATGTTGGGCATGGAATCCCCCCAAGGCATGTTTTGGGGCTCAAAGCCCAAGTTTTGACCCAATATTGTTGTAAAGACTCCACGAATTTTGGGAGCGGAGCATGAAATGTATGATAGAGTCACAAGCTTGTCCACCTTAGTCTTGTAATGTAAGGTCGGCCTACCCATGGTCTGTGAACCATGGGATTGTATAAATAGAGTGAGGCTCTAAGTGTAAGAGATGGCGAAGGAAGAGAAGTAGTAGAGAGAAGAAAGATTCTAAGTATCTAAGTGTGTCTTTGGGTCGTAGGATAGGAGAAGGCTCTGTAGGTGAGTGCACAGAGGCCTAGTAGTACGAAACTAAGTGCACAGACCCCTGCAGCTAAGTGCACAAGGTGTAGTGGAGTTTGTAACCGAGGAAGAAATTAATAAAGAGAATTTTTGTTACCAATTTGGGTATATGTTTTTGGGTTAATGCATATTTGATATAAATTGCAAATATACGGTTTATTTACTCTGCGCACCTATATGAATGATTTATATTGTTAAGTATAACTTAAAGCATGCAAGTAGGCTAAGTTAATCAACTAGTAGTAAAATACCAGTGAAGTCTTAGGTAATAATGCAGAAGCACAACATTTAGCCCTTGAGTAGGGTTGTGCGAGGGTAGCATCTCAGGTTGTGAGGTACGAGAAAGTGCACGTAGTGATGTGCATGCAGGGTCGAACCGTAGACCACTTGAACTCATCAGACATCTCCAGGGTGTGGAAACCTATTTCTAGCACCCTCCCATAATACTTCGAGTGAGACCTTAGTCTGTGCTCCGCAGGCTATTACCAAAAAGGCCAGTAGTACGGGATTTGTTTAGCTAAATCAGCTATGAACCTAGGTCAAGCCCCAACAAGCCAAAAAATGGTTATGTTGTCGAGACCTGGATCTGCGTAAGAGATGTCTGATGTTGAGTCACTAGAATCTGACAAAGAAAGAAATTGAAGAGTGGTTGTACAAAAAGATTCACAAGTTCACGGCGCAGGAGAACAGGAATCCATGAGTATCGAAGGAAGAGTGGTTAGAGCACTATTTATATATGGAAATCTACGAAGAAATTTTATTTGAGTCCTTCCCCTCTGAGTTGTACAAGTGGATCTCAAAGCTAGCAGAGAGTCAAGGAAGGTGTAGGCTCAACAAACCTATTGTGTGGACTCCAGAGTTGGTGCAGAAACTAGAAGCATCAGAAGATAGGATTGTGGGCGATATGGACCATTGACTCGATCAAATTATAGGAGGGTTTATCACCAAGTTCACGGTAGATACTTCAGTCAACTACAGTGAGGCAAAGCGACAATTCCTAAAAGGACCGCGAGGTAAGTACGTTAAATATTTGAACACTTGGATTAAGATGCTACTGTGTGAAAAGCGGGTTATGTGAATAAATTGATGTTTGGGGATACGCAAAGTGGGAGGATCTACAGAAACGAAGGTAGCGCAGAGATAGAAACTAGCCCATTGATTTCACCTCTGCAAGAAAGCAAGGAAGAGCTCACGAAAGTTTCACCAAGAAGTGGTGATTAGTCTGATAAGGTAGTGAATTTTGCACATACCACCCCCACCTACACCACCACCAGTTTCACCATATTCACCCACACCACCTCTGCCACCACCACAGTTCAATATGGTGAGCGCAATAAAGTTTCTGGTGTTCAAAGGAGTAGGGAAGTAAAGGTTGCATGGGCAGCACAAGGAGTCATGGATGACAACATAAAGAAAGCAACGTTGGTTAGCGCGTTACAAGATCGCGCACTGACGTGGTACATTAAGCATTCCAATGACAATCCAAATGCATGGATTGTAGATATCCAAGCTGCACTAAACAAGGAATTTAGCAGGCCAAAATCTGAGACACAATCGATTATCAGGTTTAAGGAAATTGTGATGCTTCTAGGTGAGACCCCCTGGGAGCTAGATCATAGATTGAAGGTATGATTCATGAAGCCAACGTGACCTTAACGGATGGGCAACACCGCGCATGGTTTGTAGAGTCACTAACACTGCATTTAAGGACTTTGTTGTCACAGAAGAAGCTATCCACTCAGGCCGAGGCCTTGGAGATCGCAACGAGATTGCATGAGACCCCGATACAAGATCCTAACCTAGGAGTCCAATAGATCCACACGCAGTTGAAAAACATGTGTCTTGAGATGCAGAGTTTGAATCAAGATAGGAAAACTCACCCAGAAGCATGCAAGAATGTATGGTGCATAAAGTGCAAAGGTTAGGTACATGACAAGGACCATTGTCCAGTCTTTGCGAAATACCTGGCAGGAGGAGGGCCAATTCCATTGAGACCAAAGGCACAAGCAGGATTGAGCACAGCGCCTGCATTATGGTGCACTATTTGTCAGATAGGAGGAAAGCATGCTACAGATAACTACCACCTATTACATAAGTATACACAGACGTCCCAGCAGTTGTTCTGTAATTTCTGCAGGTCAATAGGCCATGATGAGCATACCTGTAGAAGTTATGAACTGATGATGGATCAGACTCCTACCTACAGAATTTAGACCGAAATGCGAGCCCTCGACCAAAATGCAGGGATGGCACACACTGGATTTCAGGGGCGCAGACGAGGTTGAGGTGGAATGGGGCCAGGAAGGGGTCGCGGACAGCTAATTTATTACAATTGCGGAGGGTTAGGGCATTATGCCCACGACTGTACAAATCTGACGAGAGCATCATGTTTATATTGTACCTAGTTTGGTCATGAGACGGATGACTACCCCACACTGATAGCGAGGTTGAACAATAAAGGAACACTCCAACCTCCCTCGACTCAAAACCTACAAATGATGAGGTTTGAGTCGTGCAAAGAGGACCTGAATGTAAACATCGTGCTCTGAAGCAGTATCATGACAGGAGATGAAAAGGGTAGGTAGCCTAAAGAGAGTGCCTAGGTTCGCATGGCTCCAAAAAAGGAACCAAAGTTCGATTTGGAGAGCGCGAAGGAGACATTCATGGAAGCTAAGAAGAGCTTCATGGAGGCCTCCACTTCGGTAGTAAAGACAAATTGGAACCAAAAATGGACACATCAATGCTCACTACCTTTCTAGAGACATGCATGAAGCTATTACGTGACAAAAAAGTGGTGAAGGGGTTGCAAGAACTCATCACTAGATGTGCTAGACTAGGAGAACCATGCATAGTCCGGAAGCTTGGAATGCACACAACGCGAACAGGAAGGGAGATGATATTAACTGTGCAAATTGGGGAATATGAAATGGATCAAGTGATTTTGGATCTATGATCGGACATGAACATCCTGCCAAAGGTGACATGGGAGCGCATGGGCAGGCCCACGTTGCAATGGTCTCCTATTCAACTGCGAATGGTCAACCAGCAAAAGATCCTACCCATGGGAAGTGTTATCACTGACAAAATTTCAAAAAAAAAAAAAAAAATTTGGACAACTTGTATGGTTTCAAAGTTGAATTCCATGGAGTTGTATGGACTCAACAAATGCATGCTATGGAGGAACTGCAGCCCTGTTTAACTGTATCAACTGGATTGGATTTTGGATATTTCCCTGCAATTTCCTTGTCTCAAGGTGAACGCAGTGATTTAAATTTTGTTTCAAGGCATTTCAAGTACCTATCGAGGGCTTTCTCCCTGTCCAAGCTCCTCCCAAGATGAAGGTTGGAGAGCATGTTGCGGTTGTATCAGAATTGGCTGTCTACTTGCAAAGACGGGAGGAAAAAACACATTTCTGAAACACTAGACAGTGCAAGAGTGCAACAAGGATTTGAATACCCCTACAGTAATGCCCTAGATAAAATTATTTCAGTATATGACAAGAAGATGAAAAAAGCGAAGGGCCAACCAGTGCTTAACAACATGGGAGTGCACATGCGTTCATGGTTTGGTCTTTATTCTTCTTGTTTTACAGTTCACTAAATATACAATCACTCTGAATTCACCTAGTGCTCAGACTTCCTGTGTATGTTTTTTGAATTGAGGTTCTTCTTGAGAAATGTTCTGAGTGTTGAGACATTATATGCCTTGGCTTCTATGATTGAGTAGCTAATGATTTACTGCAGAAGTGTATGACTCCATGAGCCCAATGGGGGAAGCCTAATTTTGTTGTTCCAACCAGCTTAAAATTCATTTACTATTTAAAGAGTTAGCCATCTTTTCTTGCCCTTAATGCATATCAAAAATCTGTGAGAGAGCCCTCTCTGACTAAGGAGGCTAAACCTTAGTCTAAAGCCTGGTCTGAAACAGTTTCATGAGATCTTATTAAGTAGCAGCCCTTAGTACATGATTTTATGATAACAGCAAGATTGTAGGGAATAACGGTAGATATTGAAGGTGTGAGCACGCTTGCAGATTTCGAAGTGATAGAGATTGTTGATGACATTAATCCCTATCTTTTTCTACTAGGAATAGATTGGGCCACTAACATGAACAGAATGATGAATCTAAAGAAGTACAAGATGGTTTTTGAGAAAAAAATCACTATGCATAGTGGTACCTTTAGATAACCGCATGGGAGTAGGATTAGGTGAATCCAACAGCGGATGGCAGGATTTCATGGGAGCGTGAAAGCCCTTGCACCTCAGATTCGGACGAGGAGATAGAGCGATGGCAGAACCAGTTACACGAGGTTACCATGCTCAACTACAACATGATGATAAGGTCGCTACGCTGCATGACAATAGAGGTAAGAGATCTACCTATTTATGACGGGTTGAGCAAGGTGGATGATTTCCTAAACAAATTTGAAAGCGAAGTACCCAAATAGCAGTGTTTTGATCCTCTAAATGGGCATTGTGCGCTATGCCCGCAAGATGGTGGGGTACGCATCAAAGAAGTTTTGAGGATTGGCGCGAATGCAGAAGAATGATGCTCAAGCAGTTTGGAAATCCTCAAATGCAGATGAAAGCTGGGTACGACAGATGAAATAGCTTGTGCACCCACCTCTCCAGATGGGTACAGACATATAGTACACAACGTGCATGAACGTACACCATCCTCGCGATAGGAAATAGGACCAACAAGCAGGAGCGGGCAAGACGATGGCATGAATGATGAAGTATGATAAGACCAAGTGCACTGCAAATTATCCACGTGGAAGCCTTTGACAAAGTGCACGAAGTACTGAACGAGGTCCACCATGTGAGACACACTGATTAGGACTTGCGCATACCAGTGGTTCTATGGGCTTATAGGACCATGTGCAAAACCTTGACCATGCAAGCACTTCTAAAGTTGAAGTATGAAGCAGAGTTTGTAATCCCTATGGAGCATGCAAAGCCTAGACAATGCACAGTAGCACCCATGGATACAATGGTGTGCGAAGCCCGGAAAGGAGGAATCACATAGCCGCAAGAGACTTGAGGAAGAAATCCAACAGGCAAACCTTAGACTCTACAAAATAAAAAAAGAAAGGGTATGGTTAAGGAAGAAAAGTGCTTTGATAGATGTTAAGGTCAAGAAGCTGGAAGACGAGATAAAGGAAGAGTTTCTCGCCGAAAAAACTAGGATGGTAAGGCAAGGTACGTACGATCATACTGACAAGTTTGAGAACTATCGTCGTGAATTGGTTAGTCTGATGCCTTGGCTTGGACCACATATCGCCAAGTGTAGTGACCAGGGTAGCGCAGTGCAAATGGTGAATTACGCGATGCTAACCACAAAAATAGAAGGTGGGGATTCTCTGAACCATGATGGAGGACAGGAGGAAGCCCCACACAGGTGGTGTGACCACTTGACTAGCGAAGGGAAGGACAGTCTTAGCGCTCCAAGACATTGGAAGGGAGTGCAAGACTATAAACTATTCTGGCCAAGAGCTACACAATATTGGGGATGCGCGCAGAAGTAGAGAGTCACAAGGTCCGCGATCGTGCAGGGGGGGCTGAGCTATTGCGCGAGTTGGCTAGAAAGTGACCATTGAAGTCACTATTCATGATGGGATGCTTGACTTGAGGCCAAATGGAGCGGGTGGAAGGAATTTAAGACGTGATTTATGGGCAAGATTTGGGAAAATATTCTGCCAAGAAAGCATTAATGAACTAGAATGGGGGGGATGGTCGAATTCAAATTTAAAAAGAGTTATAAAACACAAAGGGTTGCCCAGCAAACAACACTTGGTCATTTGTAAATTGAGCAATTGAGTAGAGCCCTGAGCATCGTGAGTCGAGCGTTGATTGAGTGCCTGAATTCGCGAGTGACAGATTACAGCCCAAATATGATGACAACCACTAAGGATGGTCTAGGAATAGAGGAGGTAACCGCCGACGAGGCCGTGAAAGCCCCAACTATGGAGGATGTCCCAGAAGGTGTCATGGTTATGGCAGAGATCCCCAAATCACTGTGTATGCCAAGACCCAAGAAGGATAAGCAAGCAATGGCTCCCGTATGTGTGTCCCCGAGGTACCCACTATGCAGCGAACTATCAATGGAAGAGAAGGGGAAGTTGTCACAATAGAAACAGATGAGGAAGAAGAAGATTTGTAGGCCCTTATCATCGCAGAGGAAGAAGACAAAGTTATGGAGGTGGATATTCAACCTACATGCTCTGTGACAAAGCTACTCGCATATGTCCCCCCATGAAAAGGGAAGCCCAAAGTGCCCAAGGACATGGACGAAACCAAGAGTTCACTCCAGACCCCACTCCTCCCAGATGGCAGTATGTTTGAATGCATGCACCTAGGCCACATGCCAACCATGAAATTTGAAGATTAGGACCTCGCTAACCACGAAACTTTCCCTCACCTAGAGACCACGAACCTCATGAAGCAGAACACTAAGGGGGTGGTGACAACGTTAGAGTCGAGGAAGTGGCTGCACGGAGTGGAAAAGGCCAGGCTACTAAACCTACTATGGGTGTCGCATTTCCACCACGCCCCAATAGCCATTTTCATCATCACGCAGCTTCTCTGCCTGGTGCATGATGGGTATTTATGGCTGGAGGAGCCCATCCCCATCACGACGGACCTAATTCATCGCATTTCCCAGCTACCATACAATGGAAAGGACCCCGTGACCATATCGGAAGGGAAGGGTAGTGATTTGGCCCTCGCAGAGGCCATGAAGATGAAGTACAAGGTGGAGAAGAAGAAGAAGGGCTACGCCATTTCCAGCATCAAGGAAAAAGTGATAAGCGTAGCAACCTGAATACTGGCATGCAAAGTTATGTGAAAGTGCCATGCAGACAAGGTACCTGCACCAGTGATTGCACTGGCCGAGCAGTGTGTGGAGGTGGTCCAGTTTAACTAGGCTGAATTCCTCTGCACATAATTCTTGAAGAATTATCGCGAAGCACAGGAGAAGGGTAAAACCTTCCACTATGTATGGTTGTTGTTGTCCATAGTGCTCGTAGTAGGGGAATTGTCGAAGGATAGTCAATTCCCCATGGTTGATAGAGATTTACCAGAGGTCACGAAGTACGCTTCACGCTAGCCACAAAGGATGTGAAAAGGATACGCGACAGCAAGATCTTCTGGGTGCTCATGGAGATGAACATCTGCATGTGGATCAATAGGAAATCATGCTTATTGTGATGGTGTACAACAATCTGCAGAATTTTGTAGAATTCAAAGCAGACATGCATAATATATACATCAGGGTGCAAAAGGATCTAATGAAGCAGTGAACAAAGCTATCCTTTTTAGCCACTGATGATGCAATTTTCAATGTCTTGGAGGCATGGCCACTAGAATGGCGCACCCCAAACATTGCAGAACTTGAGAGGTTGGCAACATAGAAGAAGAAATATGATGCCAAGTTGTGCATCGCACAGTTGGCCGAAAAAGGTGGAAGGAAACAACATTAGCTGAGGTACGGGCAGCAAGGGAAGCAGCACAGGAAGCAACTGTGAAGTTGGGCGAGGGCCAAGCAATGTCATCGCAGGGGCACGAGGCAGAGGAAGCAGAAACAACAGAAGGAAATGCGGACCTAAGGACCGCATCCACAATGTTGAAGTGCCCACACATAGCAGTGTGAGCAAGACTGAGGAAGAAAGTCAAGGCCTCGAAATTGGCCATTGACCCGATCACCCTAACTGAGGGTGATCTGCATGACATCGGTGAGACGATGTACGTTGTCACAAATGAGGCCCTTAAAGATTTTATGCAAGAGCACTAGACTGTGTTGGGAGCCCTCAGAGTGCAATTTCAAGAGTTATAGGTGTGTCCCCCTCAAGTGGGTACCCTTTCAACCCACCTCGCAGCAGGATCCTCGGCAGGAGAGAAAATGTTGCGCACACGGATGGAAAACACAATAGTATTGCTAGAAGGGGCTCTAGTGACATCGAATGAGGATGATAGATTTTTAGTTAGCATGATGAAAGGCCTTGGCCTTAATCTAGCTGCCCTTCTACGTGAGACACTATATCTATTACAGGATGGGATAACAGCAGAACTATGCACTAGGGAGAGCCGCGTGATCCAATTCCTCAGTGAGCAAAAGATAAACATGGAACAACTCAGCTTGCAACGTGAAGAATTGGTGTTGCAAAATCAACAGTTGGTGCAGGTGGTAGATGATGCTTGCCGCAGTGTCTCGGAGCTGGCCATCCCAACAGATCTACTAGTGGAGGTGCAGATCCACAGGTTAGCAACAGAAGTCATGACCAAGGTTAAGCTGGAGTGGAATATTCAGATCATCGAGCTGCGGTTAAAGGTGCAGCCATCCACTCCCCTAGAAATCAGAGAATAGCGCGCTAGCACTATCACAACAGGACTAGAGGAAACCATAGGTGCAGTGCGAGACTGTACCAGCATGTTGGAACAAGCACTTGAGGTCCTCACAACTCTACAGGATGACCCCAACATCCAGCGCTTGGAGATAGAAGCGCAAGAACTCCAACGGCAATACGATAGCATCTGAGGAACTCCGCAGACAGTAGTCCTCACCCAGAAGCTTGCAGGGATGCAGCAAGCTAAAGCACTGAAGGAGCAAGTGGATGCGTGTGACACACAGAGGCAGTTCTCAAAGCACGCATCCATCCTTGGACCGACGAGGCTTTCATTATCACAGCAACCATCGAAGGAAAGCTCGCACACATACAAGGGATGCACGCATAGATGCAGAGAAGCACTCCAGACAGAGAGGTCTTAGAACAATGGATGCAACAGATATAACAAACAACAACTCAATGCGCTACTGACCTCAGTACAGTACGAGAATAGTTGGAGGGACTCCGTGCAAAGATTGCCACACCAACAGAGTGACTTGAGGGCGAGTCACGATGTTTATGTTGGGGGCCAGTTGGGCATGGAATCCCCCCAAGGCATGTTTTGGGGCACAAAGCCCAAGTTTTGACCTAATATTTTTGCAAAGACTCCGCGAATTCCGGGCACAGAGCGCGAAATGTATGATAGACTCACAGGGTTGTCCGCCCTAGTCTTGTGATGTAAGGTTGGACTACCCATGGTCCGCGGACCATGGGATTGTATAAATAGAGTGGGGCTCTAAGTGTAAGAGATGGTGAAGGAAGAGAAGTAGTAGAGAGAAGAAAGAGTCTAAATATCTAAGTGTGTCTTTGGGTCATAGGATAGGAGAAGGCTCTACAGTTGAGTGCACAGAGGCCTAGTAGTCTGCAGCTGAGTGTGCAGACCCCTACAGCTAAGTGTGCAGAGTGGAGTCGAGTCTATAACCGAGGAAGAAATTAATAAAGAGAAGTTTTGTTACCAATTTGGGTATCTATTTTTGGGCTAATGCATGTTTGATATAAATTGCAAATATAAGGTTTATTTACTTCTAAAACCTGTATGAATGATTTATATTGTTAAGTATTACTTAAAGCATGCAAGTAGGCTAAGTCAATCAAGTAATAGTGGAATATCAGTGAAGTATTGGGTAATAAGGCAAAAGCGCAACGTTCAGCCCTTGAGTAGGGTTGCGCGAAGGCAGAATCTTAGGCTATGAGGTACGAGAAAGTGCGTGTAGCAACGTGAGCATAGGGTCGAACCACGAACAACTTGAACTCATCAGACATCTCTAGGGTGTGGAAACTTGGTTCTAGCACCCTCCCATACTACTTCAGGTGAGACCTCAATCCACGCTCCACGGACTATTGCGAAAAGGGCCAGTAGTAACGGGATTTGTTTGGCTAAATCAACTTTGAACCTGGGTCAGGCCCCAACAAGCCAACAATATCCCAACACAAACATACACATCATGAGCAACAAACACATGAACGCATAGGTTTTATGTGGATTCAAACCCTTTCAGGAAAAATCCACCAAATCTTGTTGTTTTTATTGATGTAAATTAAGAGCACCTACTTTATTACATTAATCTATTTTGTGATCCACCACTCACAAGAAGCACCAAAGCCCTTTTATTTCTTGTTAACACCCACTAGCACAAAGAACCAACTCCCTCCTTTTGTAGACTCATGTCCATCTTACCAGAAGCACCAAATTCATGGATTTGTTGTAAGCACTAACTTGCAGTCCTTAGATTTATGCAAGCACCAACTTGTAGGAGGCACCAACCCCTAAGCCTTCTCAAGAACCTACTAGAAATGGAAGCATCAAATTCCTGTATGCAAGCTCCAACCCACACTCAAATAGGAATTCAATATTCATTGTCATTGGTAGCCACTCTACCTGATATTAATCCAATTATCTTCAACCCTTGTCCCATGCAACACCCTATTTCTTCTCACTCTTCTCACTCTACAATAGCCTACTATCACCACCCAAACATCATACTTCACTTGGCCCTGTGTCTGCTTCACACAACATCACACTCTTCTTGGCCTTCTTCCTCTGCACAGGAACCTTTGGGCTTTCACACAACAAAATTGGCTCTCTCTTGGGGTCTCTTTCTTCTTCTTAGGCTCTCCCAACCTTTCATAGCAGAACAAGCTCACTTAGTCTCACTAGCAACAACACACTCTCAACCCAGAGCTCTCCATGCAACTCATCTCTTCACAATGTTGTTTTCCCCCATGTTTCTCAATGGAAATCCTAATTTTTGTTCCTCTACTGCACTGAGCTTGATGTTGCGTCTGCTGCTTGTTTCCACACTGCCCGAGTGTACCTTTGCATGGCTCTCCATCCTACTGTTATGTCTAACTTATCCATTGATGCCTCATTAACCACTGAGAATGGGAATATGAGTGATCTCCATACTGGGAATTAATTATCAATCCACTTGTAGACTTCAACCAGGCACTATCCATGCTTATTCATGGCTCTCTGAGCTTGACTATACTTCAACATGGATTGTCTATTCTTTATTTAATTCAAGATAGACCCAACACTCTTCCCTCCAAATCATGGTCCTCATCGCCTTGACCCAATAATGTTTAACAATCACTATTACTTTTGTGACCAACTCTCTTTTGCACTCATGATCCCTACTGCCGACTTATCCATATGTGATACACCTCTATGCTGCACTATTGAAGCTCCACTCATTATAACTTATTAAAACAATGTTACAATATTACAATATTTCTAAGTTCCTTTAGCTCCTTTCTTATCGCCTTTTCCTGTTCCCCTCCATAGGACCACTGCTTGTGACCAATGGCTTCATATTCCACCGTGCTACAATTTATAGGCTCCCCACATATTGTAACTTCTTATTATTTTGTTGTTACCAAAATGAGATATTCTAATGTTTCGAGACCCTCTTGGTTAGCCTCTCTGTTTTTTCCACCATGGGACCGAGTCCTGTGACTAGCGACATATATTTTAGGTGCTAAGCCTTTTAGGACCTGTTGCGGGTCTGTCTCCTTGTATTCTAGCTTTGTGCCCTTGGTTCTTTGGCTTCTACGACCAAGTGCTACCACATTGGAGCTCCCTGTATCGAGACTTTATCTTAATTAAATTTTGGAGGAGTTCTGAAATTCCGACCCCTGGAATACTCAAAGCACTTAGGTGCTGAGTCTTCTTTCTATGCCCTTGGTTCTATGGGTCCCTACAACAATGTGCCAACACCATCAGATCCCTTTTCATCATAACTTTTCTCCAAAACAATTTACGGAAGAGTTCCAAAGTTTCAAACTTTGAAATACTTCTCGCATGGCATCACACAACACTTGGGTGCTTGATCTTATCTATTCCCTTGGTTCTTTTGGTCCTCGCGATCGGGTGCCATTCTACATCAGAGCCCCTTTATCAGATCATAAATTTTCTATAAGTTAATTAAATGGGAGTTACAAAAAATCCAATCTCTGATGTGCTGACCTTCGAGATGATGTCAAGTTGTCGTCATTACTCCACGTGGAGCCTCCATAGTGGTGACACGTGTCACCCAAAAATTTCCCATTAGGCCACTAAAAATGTCAAATCAAGCTACCCCTTGTCCACCATATAGCCACGTCATGCTGACATAATTTTCCACTTCAGCTCCTCAGGGTTAATCACTTGTTTCCATGTGTCCAATTGGAGGAGAAAGAAAGGGTACAATGTTTCTTGGTTTTTTAATGATTTCCTTTGTATTTATTCTCCTTCACAAACCTTAGAACTTTCAAAGAATTGCAATTTATAAGGACTTACAAGGTTTTGAGGTTCTTATGGCCTTGACCTTTCGATATTCCGATATGCCCTCTATTTTGAGGTTCTGATATTAGGCCCCAATATGCTCCAACCTTCGATGTTATGAGCCTTCTACTATGCCCTCTGCTCCGATTTTTCGATATGCCTTCCTGTGACATCTACTTCATCCTCCAATTTTCTGATGGCCCTATGCTCATCTCTTTCGATATCGAGTCTCAAAAATCAGGGTCTGAAATTTGGCTCTGTTGCCCTAGTTCTAACGTCCCGAAATTCTGAGCCTTCTGAATTTCTAAGGACTTCCTTCTTCATGTAGAGGCTCTGCGATCATCTCCCCTAAGTTTGGCAATAATTCCAACTTTGGTTATGCGCTAAGACTCTTCCAATCACCTTTTAACTATGCTTTCATGGCTTAAGTCACAAAAATTTGACTAGGAATAACTCCTGATATAGGAGCCCATTTTCATACTTCCACATACTATTGGAAATCTTATTCAAAGCACTTTCCAATGGAGAAGTCGAATGTAGGTTTTGAGCCTATATGCTACCTAAAAAATAGCTACTAACTCTCTGTCATAATTTTCTCCTTGAATCCTCTTCTTGTGCTTGGAATCCTAGACTCCCAACCACCATAGTCATCATTTTATGGCTTCTCCTATAAGCCTGCTACTACGATGATTCTTTACATAGCACTGCAACAACCATGGGATGGATTCCAAACCACCATAGTCATCATTTTATGGCTTCTACAATAAGCCTGCTACTATGATGCTTCTCTATAGAGCACTACAACAACCATGGGACTCCCCCTAAGCTTGACACATCAAGCACATAAAACTATCCCAATTACCATCACAGCTAGGCTAGGGAACATCAAAGCCAACATCTGCTGTCAAAAACATCCATGCTATCTGGTTGACATCAATTCCAACACTCTTTCCAAAAGTTGGACAATGCCAACTTTCCAACACATCTCCCAACATTATTGTTGACATCAATGCTGACACACACTTGCAGCCACTAGCCATCTAGACAATGCCATTTGTCCAACAAGTACAAAAGTTCCAAATTGAATTAAAAACAAAGTTATACAATATGCACAGTCACAGTTTGTGCTTGCTTCTGCTCGCTAATTTTCTAACATTGTTGGTTGATCTTCTTAAAGAGATCATGACCTAAAAATAGATTTAACTAAATAAAAAATAAAGATAATATAAGTATGATCTGAAATTAATTAAGGTAATCCAAGTCCTTGAAGATCATTATACATTCTATCATATCTATCGGAATATGATTATGGTATTATCTTTAGGAGGGATGTGTTGTCATTGTTTTCAAAGAACATGAGAAGATACCTTTGAATTATCATCAAGTTGACTGTTTCCGAATTCTGGAACATGGTACCGAATGAAATTCAAAACCAGGTATCGAATAGCTGCCTAGTGCATCATGAACTTAGATGTTGAACCACCAGTGCCCTGTTAATGCCCTCAAGCCTCCATCCTCACAATTAAGAATCCCAACAATATTTCAGTCAAAAGAATATGAATTCTCTTAAAACCTATCTGGACTAACCAAAGACATATGAAAATAGGCCTAATTGTGAATTTTACCTCCATTCATGACCTGGAATAGTTTGATAAGGATAGGATGACTTTTGAGGTGTCAAAAAGGGTCAAAATGGAGTAAGATATTATGAAAGGTAGCAGGACAAGTGATGGGCCTCTAAATTAGACATAAATTAAGGCCCATGCCTCTAAATTAGATGTAAATTAAGGTCAATCTGACCATTCTTCAGCAATTAAACCTCTGTTTTTTCATTAGATAATGTATTTTTAACTTTAATATGTTCATTACGAAGGTTTATGGATAATTGCATATCTTTGCCTAATATTTTTTTTTGTAGAATATTGTGAGAATATTGGGCAAATTATGAAGATTTGAGGAGGATATAATTTAGGGACTTTCTCCCTACTACAGGAGGATAAATATTAAATAATAAATCAACAAGATATTCTAGAATTATGGCACTGATTTTGGAGCTCCAATGATTGAGAAAATTTAGGAATGTGTTCCCTGCCATTTAATCGAGATTCTTAGTATTGGGAACTAGATCCACTAATCAGGGGATTTTGGTGGGGTAAGTTTCCTCCTTTCATGGGGAATGATTCCTAATAATTTTTTATAAGTACCAAGTCGAATTTACCTATAGGGATATATTTTTCTTAGTCTTCTTGTGGAGAGACTCGTATTTTTGTAGCTCCATTGTCATTTCTTGCAGGGATGTAATTGTATTGATGGAAATAATGAAGATTGGTGCCATATTAAACTTCTAAATCTTGGTCTCCTTCATAGGATTCTGAGTTTCCTCTGATTTTCCATCCCGAGAGCCTCAAATCCCTTTTGTATCTTTTATTTTTCTTCCTTTCATTTCTTATTCACATGTATCTCTTGTTCTTGTTTTTTCTATTTCTGCATTTTGTATTGATGATTTCTTGTTGTAGGATTGGGGTAAATGGTTGAAGTAAGTTATTTTGCAAGTTCAAAAACATCATTTCATAATTGGAACAACTTTTGAAGGTCATAGTAATAAATGAGATACTTGGATTAGTTTTCTTATTCCCAAATCTAGATTTCTGGAAGTCCCTTGTGGCAAATAACAGTAAATTTATGCTATTTTTTAGAGCATGCTAATGATTTTAAATCAATTTGATTCCACCTGAATTAGATCAAAAAAAAATTTCTATTTAATAACAAAATTTACCCCATTTCATTTGCACTTGATTAGATTAGGCATTTAATAGATTTACTAGCTCACTAGTTCTCAAATTTCTAGATTTTAGAATAGTAATTTTCTGCCATTTTTTAGCATGGTTTAATAGAGGTCTTTTTGAGTGATTCCACTTGGAATAGAGACCTAATACATCATGTTCAATTGAAAAAAAATTCCATCCAATTTTTATTTGATTTGGTCGGTCATTTGGTGAATTATAATTCCTTATAGCAAATATGTTGTTCCCTATAGTAAACTAAAAGAAACCTTGTCATCGCCTTCCAACATGCATATACTTGCCCAGATTCACTCAAGAAGCTTGGTTATTGTCCCTTAGGGTTTAATCAAGAACCCTAGGCTCTAAATCAATGATTATGGAATACTAAAGACCAATTAGGACTTGCCTCTTTACCCATGCAAAACATTTCAGTGATTTGGGTTAATGGACAAACTTATGAATTGGATAATACAATGAACTTTGTTAATGGATCTAAAATTTTTGAAATGTAATGACTGATATTTAGTTCATTATCTTTACTTTATGAAATTAGAATAGTTTTATTTCCTTTTATTTTCTTTCTTGCAATAGGCTAAGGTTTCCATTCCGAGCATTTCATTTTCTGCAATTAGTTTAGGATTTGATTTCATTACATGCACTACATTACATCATGACAGAAAATGAAGGACACATTGTATCCTGCACATATAGTGATGATACCTCTTAAGCTTGTATGAACCCTGGGTTGATAATTAAAGTTGGTAGCCTTAGGAGTTGCAGCATTCTTGTTGCAATACCAAGGCTCATCACTTTTTGGTGCTCTTGCCACAGAGGTGTCAAAGTATGCATTGTTTCCTTCCCTAGTTGATTCATTTATTTTTACTTTTTCCAAAAACAAAAATATTTTCATTAGGCATATTTCATTTCAAAAACAGAAAAGTGGATTGCATTAATGTTTTCATTCAATCATAAAAACAAAAAAAATCTCCAACACCAACCCAC
>APFE030368054.1:31828-50383 GCA_000404065.3 Pinus taeda
GCAATAAGAGCCACATCACCATCCACTTTTGCAGGTAGAAGAAGAAGAGATGGCAAAGAAGTAAGAAGAAATGGATGGAGATTATGACAATGAGGAAGGTCCTCTCGGATTTCCCATTCAAGATACTGATGGTAGTGTGCACATGAAGAATATCCCTCCATCTTTTCTTTCAAAATTTCATGGTCTAAGGTCAGAGGATCCAAAAACCTTTCTCTTTGAATTTGAAATCCTTTGTAGATCTTATGGTTACTTACTAAACACTCAAAAATTGAGATTGTTTCCGGAAACATTGAATAATAGAGCTCTTAAATGGTTCATGATTTTAGGGACTAATTCAATAAGATCATGGAGTGAGATGCAAAAGATATTTCTAGGAAAATATAAATATCATGATCTTAAAGAAGAAATAGAATGAATAAAAAAGAAGATGAGAGTCTATAGGATCTAATAGAGAGGTTCATGTAAATGTTAAGAGGGAAAAATGACATCATTTAAGATCCAATGCACTAAAAACCCTCTTACTTAGAACAATTATGGATGAATGGATTGATCTCCTTGATCTCATGAGTAGAGGTGATGTATACCACTTATCATTTGAAGAAATTTGTGAAACATGCAAAAATTTATCAATAGGAAGGGCAAGAGTAAGTCAATCAACATCAAGATCAGTAAGTCAAACTAAACTTGGAAATTTGCTTGATAACTTGAAAACATAAATTATTAGCAATATAAGTGAACAAGTAGAAATGTTAAGAATACAAAATGAGCAAAAAGAAGATGCTGATATTTGTGTTGTCCATACAAAATCACATGATGATAAATATTTCTCCTCATTACCAAGGTTGAAGGAAGTTTATCAAGAGGAAAAAAGCAGAAAGTCAATTTCCAATGTAGCTATGTTATTAGCTCCCAGAGGACCATGGAAACCTATTCAACCTAATATGATGCAAGAGCCTAATTTAGAATTTCAAGCTTATACACATACAAATCAAAGTAATTGCAACACATCCTTTCCTTGGAAACCTTGGCCATCTCAACCCCAAAACCAATATTGGCAACAAGGTTGGCAAGGAACTTATAGGAGCCATCCACAATATCCTCAATATTTTCCTCAATATCCTCCTCAACTCTATGTTATCCCTACCATCCACCTCCACCACAACCACAACTCCAACCACATCCATCTCAAATATCCACTCCCACTCAACTACCTATAGCACCATTTCCAAACTTACACAATGAAGTATCTCAGCCCAGTTATAATGTTGAGGTACAACACTTCCAAATATCTCCTTTTGATCTCAATGGTATTCATCTCAACTCTGGAAGAGTATTGCAAAAAATAGATTCTCTTGATATCATTGAAGGACCACATCGAGAAGAAGAAGATTCAAACGAGAATACCAAAGGATCATGGGCTACATTTGATGAAGAGAAGACATCAAAATCAGAGATTGAGAAAGTTCCCTCATGGTTACCATCAAATCCTCCATGTGTTCAAGCGAACAATCAACAAAAAGAGGAAGATTTGAAGGTCGTGGAAGAAGAAGACATCCAGTATGATCCAAATGAGCAAGTGGACTAGGGGCATCACAACTATATTGAAATATGGTTCCAGATAGTCATTAAGTTGCAGCAACACTCTCTTCTTCAACTGTGCTTCATATCATCAAATTCAAAGTATTTTGATCTCTCAAATTTTAGGTACATGTTAAAGCATACATTTCAAGCCTACACATTAGATTGTCTGTCATCTTGATGTGCACATGGCTCCATTGGAAGTATTCTTATACTTGAAAGTGAATTTATTTTTCAAGTAGAGTAGGGTAGAAAAAATTTAAAAAATGAAAAATAAGAGAAAAATAAAAATCTCAAGTGAAAACCTCCTTTGAGGTGCCTGAGATTGCCTCATTGACTGAAAATTTCTATGAGGAAGTCAATGGGTTGGAAAAAAAAAATTAGGTGAAAACCTCCTTTGAGGCGCCTAGGCAGACCTATTAGTTGAAAACTTCATTGAGGCGACTAGTAGGCCTAGAAGAAAAAAAGGAAAAAATAAAAAGTCTTTGCTCCATGTATCTCTCTGATTAATGTAGATGCTCTCCAACATCTTCAAACAACAAAAACAAGTTGGCACAAAAAAAGAAAAATTGGTCAAAATTCTAGTCAAAGGAAGTCAAACTTGGACTTTCTCCTCCTTTGCTCAGATGCTCCAAAAGGGCCAAGGCCATGAAAATCCATCACCCTCATCTATTTCCAACATCCACTCATCATTCCCAAGATTTTACCACTCATTTTCCTTATTGTCCTGAAATACTACATGAATGCTTTGTTTTACTACAGGAAATAGAAATACATAGAGCAGAAAATATTTTTGTCATATCTTGAAAATCATGCGTCCATTTACCAAGTTGTTTCAGGGGGAGATGCATGTGGATGATGGTAACATGCTCAAGCGATTTCACAAAATTTCGGCACATAGTTTTCGAGAAATCAGCCTCCGTCACCTACATCCATTTGTGAATTTTCTCGATATTCATGCATCCATTTACAAATATGTTTCATGGGGAGATGCATATGGATGATGGTAACAAGCCCAAGTAATTTCAACAAATTCTAGTTCACAGTTTCCAAGAAATTGACCTTCATCAACTTCAGCTATTTTTAATGTTTCTCAATATTCATGCATCCATTGGCCAAATTCTTTTATGGGAAGGTGCATAAGGATAATGGAAACATGCTTAGTAAATTTTAGGTCAATCCATTCTACCATTTGGGATATATGGACAAAACAAGGTTGCTATAGGGTTTCCTATAGTACTACAGGAGTCCTAGTTTGCTACAAGAAATGGGTTGAAAGATATAAGAAGGTACATAAGGTGAAATAAAGTGTGGGAAAGGTGCCTAATGGTGGAATAAGGTATAGGGAAGGTGAACATCACCCATGGCCAAGCCCAACACTCCAACAAAGTTGGATTTTACTAAGATAGCTTGCTCATGGTAATTGGAAGATAAAGGTTTAGAATCACCAAGCTATGAATACCTGTGTAGAAGAAAACAAAGGAAATTATCACCTCCAAAGGACCATGGATCGATCATCAACTCAGAAGAATCATGCATGTCTCTCCAACAACCATCGTATAGGCACAGGTATGCAATATTCTTAACCTCTTCTCTTGAGCATATTATAGTTAGAAATTTATTGTCAATGCATGAGAGATGAGGTTTTATAAGCTAAGGATGGGTCAGCACTCTTGGCCACCTTCAACTAATTAATTGCAGCTCACTCCTTCACTCATGCAATATGGAAAAGCCAAATTAGGAAGGGTGATGATTTCGAGGAATGGGGACAATATTTAAAAGAAAAAAAATTGCAAAGGCTAAGTCACCACAACACTCCAAGCCCTCCATCCACGTCATATCCACTATCTATCCATCATTCATCCATCCCATTTCATAAGAAAAAAATTAATTTTTCAAGAACAAACCCTACACTCTGTCTCACCCTGAAATTTTCTTGAAAAAAACACATAGAGCACATCCTCTCCATTTTCACAAACCTACACTACTCCCTCTGAGCACTAGCATCATCCTCCAAACACTCTACATAATTTATCATCACTCCCATATAGTTAGAAGACCATGAAAGAGGAGGAATGACTGCTACAAGAAGGAAAAATGTTGCTACAAGAAGGAAGAAAGGAACAAATTGTGCTAAAACAAAAAAATGGTAATGCCTAAGAGAAACCTAATAAAAAAAAAGAACTCCAAGGCAATTAGGCAATCATCTAGGTCAAAAAAGATAAGAAGAAGGCAACAAAAGGAAAGAAGGTATTCACCATCAAAATAGAACTCAAAATGCAGTGATGAAAAGAAGCTTTCCAAGAGGTCTCTAATATCTTTCTAGCTTTTGTCCAAGGCCTAAAAGATGGCATATAAATGGGAGAAAGGCATGGAAGTCAAGTTGAGGGCCTACCCTAGGATCAGACTATCATTTATTCTCAAAACAAGTTTAAACAAGGTTTCTTCTAGTATTATAGGAACTGTTACAGGGTATCCTGTAGTACTACAAGAATTGTTATAGGGTTTCTTGTAGTTAGTACATGAATTACTACAGGATGTCCTAGTTCTTATGTAAAATTGTTTTGAAGGTTTTAGAGGTGTCCAAATGGTGGAAAAATGTAGCATAAGGTTTAAAAATGATGTGGAATACCTTGCCAAACTGAAAAATATTCAAGAGCCCATCTTGAATAAGGGAAATAAGTCAAGCTAATGGTCTCAATAAACACTGTGATTTTTTCTATGCACAAACATTTTTGGAAAAATGAGCGAAAATGGAATGAAGGTTTCAAAGGAGAGGATATGAATGAAATGGATCTACAAGCAAACAAAGCTCACTTGCAAAGAGGAAAGTTGTGTTTTTGCTTGAAAGGCTATTAAACAATCATGAAAAGAACAACTACATTTTTGTGCTTGTCCTCGCAAAACTTATTGCCAAAATTCTTAAGAGAAAGGACTAAGGAATGCACAAGAGAGAGGCCACCAGGGCCATGAACGAGGCACAATGATGTCACTAAGTTTCTCAAAGGATGAGCAACACTCTCAACAGGGGGGTATGATGGGCCTCTAAATTAGACATAAATTAAGGCCCATGCTTCTAAATTAGACATAAATTAAGGCCCATCTAACCATCCTTCAGCACATTAAACCTTTCTTTTTGCATTAGATAATGTATTTTTAACTTTAATCTGTTCATTAGGAAGTTTTATGGATAATTGCATATTTGTGCTAATATTATTTATTTTTGTGGAATATTGTGAGAATATTGGGCGGATTATGAAGATTTGGAGGAGGAGATAATTTAGGGACTTTCTCCCTAATACAGGAGGATAAATATTAAATAATAAATCAACAAGATATTATGTAATTATGCCATAGATTGTGGATTTCCAATGATTGAGAAAATATGGCAATGTGTTTCCCACCATTTAATGCAAATTCCTAGTATTAGGAACCAGGTCCACTAATCAGTGGATTTTGGTGGGGAAATCTTCCTCCTTTCATGGGGAATGATTCCTAATCATTTTTTATAAGTATCAAGTCAAATTTTCCTCTAGGGATGGATTTTTCTTAGTCTTCTTGCAAAGAGAATTCCTATTTTTGCAGCAGTGTTGTTATTTCTTGCAAGGATGTAATCATATTGATGGAAATAATGAAGATTGGTGCCACGTTCAACTTCTAAATCTTGGTCTCCTTCATAGGAATATGATTTTCCTTGGGCTTGGCCATCTCGGGAGTCTCAGATCCCTTTTGTATCATTTACTTTTCTTCCTTTCATTTCTTATTCACATGCATCTCTTGTTCTTGTTTTTTCTATTTCTACATTTTGTATTGATGATTTCTTGTTGTAGGATTGGGGTAAATGGTTGAAGTAAGTTATTTTGTAGGTTCAAAAATATAATTTCATAATTGTAACATATTTTTAAGGTCATATTAATTGTTTAGCTACTTGGATTAGTTTGTTTATTCCTAAATCTAGATTTCTGGAAGTCCCTTGTGACAAATAACAATAAATTTTTGCTATTTTTTAGAGCATGCTAACCAGTTTTAATTGAGTTGATTCCACTTGAATTAGATTAAAAAATAAATAAATAAAATCTATTTAATAACAAAATTTAACCCATTGCATTTTCACTTGATTAGGTTAGGCATTTGATCAATTTACTAGCTCACTAGTTCTCAAATTTCTAGATTTTAGACTAGTAATTTTCTGCCATTTTTCAGTATGGGTTAATAGAGGTCTTTTTGAATGATTCCACTTGGAATGGAGACCTAATACACCCTATTCAATAATTTTTTTTTTTCCCATCCAATTTGGATTTGATTTGGTTGGTCTTTCAGTGAATTATAACTCCCTATAGCAAATTTTTTGTTTCCTATAGTAAACTACAACAAACCTTGTAGTAGCATTCCAACATGCATATACTTGCACAGATTCACTCAAGAAGCTTGGTTATTGTCCTTTAGGGTTGAATCAAGACCCCTAAGCTCTAAATCAATGATTAGGGAAGACTAAAGACCACTTAGGACTTGCCTCTTTACCCATGCAAAACATTTCAGCGATTTGGGTTAACGGACAAATTTATGAATTGGATAATACAATGATGATTTTCTTGATTGCGACATCCAATGAACTCTGTTAATTAATCTAAACTTTTTGGCTTATATTTAGTTCATGATATTTACTTTATGCAATTAAAATAGTTTTATTTCCTTGTATTTTCTTTATTGCAATAGGTTAAGGTTTCCATTTCGAGCATTTCATTTTCTGCAAATAGTTTAGGATTTGATTTCATTACATGCACTCCATTACATCATGACAACAAAGGAAGGGCACATTGTATGCTATACATATAGTGTCGGTACCTCTTAATTTAGTGTGAACCCTGGGTTGATAATTAAATTTGGTTTCGTTGGGAGTTGTAACATTCTTGTTGCAATACCAAGACTCATCAATAAGGTATCCAAAAAGTGACAAAAGTAGGGCCCAACATGATACTAGATTTGATTTTACATATCCTTCTAAAATTTTGTCAAAATTTTATTCTGATTGGTTTCCCAGATTCACAAGGCCAATTTTTTTTTAATTCCCCAAGCTTCCATACTACTGGTATGGTATGGAATTAGACACAAAGGGAATTGATCAAGAATAGAAATTCTTGTATGTTAAGCCACCAATCTAATCATAACATGGGGTCTAACAATTGTCATTAAAATAACCATTTCCCCACTAGTATATATGATGATAGTTGTTTTACATCACTTGATTGAACCCATTGATCTTTATGATTTATCAATTTGCTGTTCAGATACTATCAAGCAATTGATGCACTTCAAGCTTTGTTGATGGTTATGTAAAGTACTCACTATTTTGACAAGGTTTCTGAATGAGATCAGGCTATAATTTATTTCCAAGGTTCTCCCCATGATTCGAATGCTCTAATTGAAAGTTCATTCTCCCAAGAGTTTCAGGTTTTTCAAAATGATTTTTTTGAATTCCATGATCAAATCTATGATTGGCTAGAAACATCTTACTTAGCAAGCTTTGTTGTAAATAATAAGTTTCCATCTTTCTTAATGTTTGCTCAGAACAAGAACACAGATGAAGGTAAATTCACGAAAATATTTTGAAGTTTTTATGATTATTGTTATAATCGAACATGTAAGGCTACATACTGGTTAAAGTTAGTTGTTATGGCACATCTTTCTGCTAGTAGGAAAGACCTTCTATTTCTTGTACAAGTTATTCACTATCATATTTTTAGTTCTGCACACTGTTTATAATTTCCTAATTTCTCATATCATTCTGCTACAGGTCGGGAACAACTTCTGTGGTTGCATTGGAAATTCAATTTCACATAGCCTTGACCTTCTATCATATTAGATTAGGAGTAGGTATAGTCACATTTTAGATTTTATTTTGTATTGCACCTACCCTGCATTTTTCTCTTCACATAGTCTTTGCATTAGCTTTGTTTCTTGCTTTTTGTCTTGCATGTTATTCCTACATTTGATTTGTTCTTTTCCTTTTGCCTTTCTTGTTTTTTCATGTCTTTTCTTTTGTGTTTTGTTCAATAAGACCATGCATGAAAATTTCTCTTGTATGGCTCAAAAGACAATGTGGTGAAGCTTTGAAAGGGATTTGTGACACACATCAACACTTGGTTAACTTTTGGTCCCTCTCTTTTGCTTGGGTTTGATATCTTTAAAGTAAATGATGTCTAAATGGAAAATAGGATTCATTCAAATAGAAAGATATAAGTAGAAATATGATGCCTGTATCTATTTTAGGGTCTTCATTCCTTGAATCGGTATGGTAATTGAATGATGTTTTTCTCTGATCCAATCGAGTAGAGAAGGGGAAGGAGAAAAGTAAGAGTGAACATATTAATTTGAGAGGTATATAACATTCTCTTAATGAATAACCTCTCTTTCTCTCAATAATTTAGGATCCCTCTTCCACCCCGAAAATATAAATGCTAATAAAATGCTAATGAGAAAAATAAAAATTAAATAAAGGTTGAAATAAAAGAAAGGCTTCCTGTGCAAAGAGGTGAAGAAAGAAACTTCGCCCAACACTGAACATGCTCGTTGGTAGCAAAGATATGCTTTTGTTCTTGTAGTGACTCTTCCAAGGTATTGAACAAGCCTTGTCGTAGTAGAAAAACACCAAAGATGGAATTAAAACTCTAATCATCTCAAACTAGAAAATATATACTATCCTCCACCTAGATCCAAACAATTGAGATATGGTAAGTCTTGTAAATGTGTTTGAAGTTGAGAAGGAAAAAGAAGAGGCTATATCTTTAGCCAGGATAAGTGGCAAAGCGAGGGTGATCTAAATGAATCAATACTTCTTGGAAGACTAAGACTTCATGCTTAAAGTTAGACCTAAATAGAGAAGATGGAGTTCTTCCTATGTGTCATCAAGTGTTGTCACTACGACAAACAACCTCCAAAATTTTTCCTACACTTGAATTTTGGAGCCTCCTTGTGATCTTATGATTTGTGATCTCAAGTTGTTCATGTTCACTCCATGATTGGTTGATGCTTTTATAACTCCATAAGTTTTCTTGTGATATTCTAATTGAAGTCACTTGCTTACACATTCTTAGATTTTGATGCATTCACAAGCACACCTCATTCTAGTAAGCTTAGT
This sequence comes from Pinus taeda, assembly GCA_000404065.3. Taxonomy (NCBI): domain Eukaryota; kingdom Viridiplantae; phylum Streptophyta; class Pinopsida; order Pinales; family Pinaceae; genus Pinus; species Pinus taeda. The sequence continues at coordinate 40,545 of APFE030368054.1, forward strand.
CTTCCATATTTATCCTTAAAGAAAGGATTGCACAGTCTTAAGAGGCAATTCCTGCATAGTCCTTAGAGATAGTGATCGTGGAATGCCTAGTCGAAGTAACTGCACAATTTATGATGATAGTGTCTACATAATATTTGGTGGTAGTGACTGCACAGTTCATAAAGACAGTGCTTGCATAGCCTTTGATAACAATCAGTGAAAAATTCAAGCTGACAATGAGTATGAAATTCCTCAATTTAGTGTTGTTACACTACTTAGCAACATCCATCTCACTCTTGACTCTTGGTCTTCTGACATGCAATCATGAATCATAATACTTAGATGCATGTGTACTTTCCTTGCATAAAGAGTCTACCATGGAGCTCACTCAAGTTCATATTTCACTTTTGAAATTTGTGCACTTTGAAGCATAAGGAGTGTTCTCTCACTCTTAGTTGCTATTGAACTATCATCTAGGCACTCTCAACTGTCACTTTTGTTCACGTTTGCGACTGTCATTTTTTCTTACTTACACTTTCTCGAGTGTCGCTTTCAATTTATTTCACTTTCGCATGTGTCATTTTCACTTTATTTATCTTTTGGAAGTGTCATTTTCACTTATTCTTATTTTCTCAAATGTCACTTTTGATGGTTTCACTCTGGCGTGTGTCAATTTCACTTATATTCACTTATCTTCTTAAAGCACTTTCACATACTTGTAGAGGCATTTCTAGCACACTCTTCTGCATTAGCTAATCCTATTCATCATAATAATATGTGCTAGAAATTTTCTATAGCTTAACACAATTTCTGGTTGTATTTGGCACTCATTTTTCAACTCGTACTTTAAGTGTCACATTTACCCATGTTTCAATTGTCGCACTTAGAAATAAGTGTCACTTTGCTGTTGTTTCAAGGTATGCATGTGGATATTGAGTATTGTTCATTCTCTTCGCTTGTGTTTGATGGTACAAATGTGTGTGATTATGTTTATGAACTTGTTTACATCATTTGTTCTTTCTTGCTCGATTTATCCAACACTTAGCTATTTCTAGGTTGTCCCTTGTCTTCACATTTTGTATACCTAAAATTCCATCTACTGGATGAGCGCATTGCACATTCTTAGCCAGTAAGGATGCATTCCTTACCTCTTAAAAAAATGTGCAATACACCATCTTAAGGGCAACCTATTCCATAAAAAACATGGCTTAATCTTGAATTATACTCGCTCAAGTCTCTATTGCTTACCCTTGCTCATTGTGCCCAAAAATGACTCCTTCTTACCTCCATTTCACATGGCGTGGTTCTAATGGATAATGGAGCCTCCTCCTGACCACTACTTAAGAGAACTACACAATGCAAAGGCTCTCTCCCTTTCATGGCGAAGTGGGCATCCTTAAGGTATAGTGACCTAGCCTTCTACTGCTTACACCAATCAACTACACAATCCCTTAACCAAGTGAGCCTCTTACTATGCATTGTGCGTTCCTAGTGGACAATAGATCCCTCTCTAGGTCACTGTAACCCTCAATTTCACAATCTTGGATCCTTCCCCTCAATCATTGTGCATTACGTAGTTACAATGGCTAGTTTTGTCCCTCTTGCTAACTGAAACCCCTCACTACACAGTACCTTGTCCTGTCTTACCTCTTACTAAACATTGTGTAGTTCCAGTGGATAGTGGGGTCATCCCTCAGTCCATGGAAGCTCAACTACACAATTATTACCTCCTCTTCCTTGAGCACTGCGCATTGCGCATCCTCAGTCAACAATCTCATCACCCTTGTCTCTTGGACTTTCCCACTGCGCAGAACCTTGAAGAGCCTCTCCTTATTATGCATTGCAAAGTTTCATTGGACAACATAATCAACCCTTGGTCATTTTTTAGCCCAACTTTGGAATTCCTTGTCTCTCTCGCCCCAAAACCCTTGCCTATTATCTCATCACAGTTGATACTTTCCATGAGTAGGAAAAGGTAGAATAGGCGATTTACAGACTCATGTTATGTTTTCATGCGTAAAATTTATTTGTAGGTGTCATCATTGAAACATGGAAAGGTGATGTTCAAGGAAGTCATCAAGGATAGGCTACAAGAGAGCACTTGTGAAGAAGGAACCAAAGGAAGAACCATCATGAAGGACATGAAGGAATATAGGACCAAGATAAAGAGATGGCAACTCATGCTAACATCGAAGGTTCCAACAATGATCTAGACCCTTTGGAGTGTAAATATTGAGTACAAGCAGAGATCTATCATGATGAAGTGAAAGATACACCAACAAAGATAAGAACTTGGCCTTTATTCACTATGAATTCTTATGTCATCGTTACCAAGTCATGGCTTCTCAAAGTGTCACCAAAAAATATATATGTGTCAATGTATTTACCACATCATTCATGGAATGTAATTATTTAATTTCTAAAAAAATGATAAAATGTAAAATGTGTGGAAGCCCAAGGGTCCCACATGGAATGTGAAAAGTCACTAGAAAGTTCTAGAGTCATGTAGAAGCTCAAAGGTCACATAGGAATTCTACAAGTCATAGTAGAAGCTCAAGAGTCATGAGGGAGGTCAAGAGTCACATGGGAGGTGGAAATTCACCTCATTTGTTATAAATACACCCTCATAGCTCAAGAGAAAGGAATTTGGACTTTTCACCTTGGCTTCTCTAGCTTTGCATAAGAGAGAATATCTTTCTTTTGAGGAGCAAGTGGTGATTTATGTTCCACTATTGGGGTTAGTGTTGCATCACTGTAATTCTGTATCTTGGGAATTTCACTTAATATATGAAGCTCTTGGAGCTGACACACTTTCATGCATATGTCATGAATGATTGTGAGACTATTACTTCATTGTTTTTAGTGTATGTTTATGTTAATGCATACTAATGAAAATGAACTATTTCGTTGGCTTTGGGATGTACATTTTTGAATGTGCATTGTTATTTTCTTGTATTATCATTGTTATCTTGTGAACTACTTTGCAGGTAAATATGTGATTCTTTCCATGCTCTTGTGTGTCTCTTGTAGGATAGTACTATTATTTTTTTTCTTGAGGCTCACTCTTTATTTTTCTTATCGTTAAAGTACCTTATATACATTACAATCACATGACTCATAATGTCAACTTGCTGGTTTCAAATAATGTTTGCATAATCTCTTATGTTGATGGTTTCATCCATGGAAAATCCCTACGAGTAATGGTGGTTGGGCGTATTGTCTAGATGGGGCTCCTACTCCAAACGATATGAGGTCTAGTTGGGACTTCATACCAGGAATACCCCCTTTTTTAGAAGATTTACAACATCATCAACAAATTCTAAGTGTAACAAGGTGGTCCATAGTTGAACGATAGCCCCTAAATCTACCTTGTACTTTAGGTGTTTATCTATGGCTGTCTAGCCATATATTGATCTTATTTTTCAAAATATTTCGATATAACTTAGCTAAAAGATGGCTAGTCATAATAATCTTATAATTAGAAGGATTTTTTTTCTTTTTTCTTTTTTCTATCTCCACTTTAAAAACTAAATACAATACATCTTTAAGTTAAGGGTTTATGAAAACCTTTATCAACTGTTGAATTTAAGAACATTTAGCAAATATTAATACAATTACAAAATAAAATTGTGTTAAGTTCTATAATCTAATATTGAAAAAGATTATAATGAATATCTCAATATATATTTGCCAATATAATATTTAGAAAAAATAAAAATAAAAATAATAAGAAAATGCTCAAAGGTAACATTGGTTATGAAAACATGGTCCACACCTATTTTTCTTCTTTTCTATGAACCCACATTGTCAATCTAATTTATTTAATAAAAAGCATTAATAAACACAAATATTAAATAATTAAAATTAAACATATTGAATGATGTTTGTAATTTTGTTATGCACCCTCAAAGTAGACTCATTTTCTTTCACAATCGGTCTTCCTTATTTTTTTATTTTTTTTAATATAAATATATGCGAATGTGTGTTCATGTATCTAAAAATGTTTTATGTGTAATTTTTCCTTCATCTCAGGAAAAGAACGATATGTTTTATTTAAAGTTAAAATAAAATATATTGAGTGTAGATGTTGCAACATTCAAATGGAAATTTGGCCTTAGATAAAGTATAATCAAAAGACCTAAAAATTATGCATATACATTATCTACATGGATACCAAACAAACTGCTTAAAAAGGATCCGAAAACAAATCAATGTATCTTCTAAGTCTTGATTTGTCAATAAAAAAATACAAAAATTGATCTTTCCTATCCCTGAAAAGCAAAAAAATATAAGGAGCCATGCTGGAGAAAACATAATAACTAGTCCACTGTATCTTACCCAATCTTTGAAGACTGAAAAAAGAAATATGTTGTCTTGTAGAAATCAAGGTATAATAATTGTAGAGAAAAAGGAAAGGATATAGGCATTTCAAATATATTCTCACCAAACTGATACTGTTGGAACATATGGGAGCTACTAAGGAAAGTTAATATGCTAATTATTCCCCGAGGCATAGATGGTGGCACTAGTTGGCGCCTTCAATGATTTCTCATATTTCCCACTTCCCACTTTCCTTGAACGAGTTCCAATCCTCGCTTAGAAATATGATCAATCGTTTGGCTCTATTCCCTATATATATGTGTGAAAGATATGTGAGAAAAAGTCCTTGTTTTTTGAATGACATTTTGGTAGAGTCGAACGAGTGTGTAATTTTTGAGCCTAGAAATTCATTGCACCCATTTAATAACAACCATAGAATCTCCATATATAAAAATCTCAAAAATATGTAGATGAGAAGCTAATTCCAATAATAGTTTGAGAGCAAACAAATTTGCATAATTGTTTGTTGCATGTCCAATGTTGCAAGAGAATGACAAGAAATGAGTCGATCAGATGGATGGTGCCTCTTGCGCCTCATATTGAAGATTTTGTTGTGATTCCCCATAAAAAAAGCCCCATGGTTTTTCTTTCAATATTTCCACTTCATTTCTATTTCAATTTTAATTGGTAGGTGGAGTTTGCAGAATGGAGGATAGTAAGGAGACTATTGAAAACTACACTAATGAAGGATTGACCTTCGTTCTCAAAAACAAAGTTATTTCTCTCCAAATAGATGCCCCAATAGACAATAATCAAGAGTGCTTGAATGTTTTTTTTGTGGTTTCCTTCCCAACCAGTCCTTGGGGCATTCATCCACTGAGACCCTGCACCATGTAAGGTTGTTTCCAAGAGATTTCTTGACCTCTTCCCAAAAACTAATAGTAAAGGGGAAGTTTATGAATAGAAGTGGGATATCTTCAACATTTTCCAAGCATAGGGAGCATCTACTAGGCCCACAGAAAGACTGTTTTTGTAGGATATCCCATGTAGGCACTTTTTTTTAATAGTACCCATGTAAATAGTTTAGTTTTTGGTAAGAAAGGTTGGTTCCATAGATTTTTTTACCAACAAGGAGGATGGCCATTTGGTTGATGAGACAAAGATAGATAACAAAAATTTGGATTATAAATTCCCAAGGGGGTAGAAGACCAAACTAAGGTATCCTCAATTAGTGAGAGTGAAACAAGGTTGTGATGAATGGCTTCAATATACCTATTCCATTCATATGTTAGATCCCCTTCTAAGAGTAAATATGCTTCCCTTTTCAAATCCTATGGGCTCGTTAAACCCCTATTAATAGATGGCTAACATAAGTGGAAAATTCCATGAGTATGCAGGACTTGTATGAGTTTCTTAGAGATTATATGAGAGTCACCTTCCATCGGAGACCTTGTAGAATAACAAAAGCATAATTTTTTTATATAGCTTTCCAGAACAAATATTCTGAAGATGAAGATTTTCTTGGAGCAAAAATCCAATCCAATATTGAAGAGGGATAGATATATTTATTAGCCATAATTTGCTCCCAAATCCCAAGACCCTAAATAAGTTTCTAAACGCACTTTGCAACAAGCACCTTTGATAACCAATTTATATTTTTTAATCTCTAACCTCCAAGAAACTTTGAGAAAGATATTGAGGACCATGAAGTAAGGGAAAAAGGGCAATGATCTTGTTCTCCCTACCCTGAGATATCTTAAATAAAGTTGCTTGATTTTTTTTAAGATACCGAAAGGGACCCATGAAAGTGATGCCCAATAAACAAGAATAGCCTCTATCATTTCCCTACAAAGTATCAGGCCTCCAGCCCTTAATAGCCATATGTTACACCAAATATTGATTCTAAGTTTGATCTTGGCAATGAGCTAGGCCTAGTCTTGGTTCTGGTAGTTGTTAAGCTTTAAAAGGAAGCCCGAATATTTTATTGCGTCACCCAAGGAGATAGGGTGACAGAGAGGATCCTAGAGGCAATATCAAAATCCTTGAGATTAAGGGAATTCTCGATCAAGGAGGATTTTGCACAGTTGATCATCATGCCAATGGCTATAGAGAATAAATCTAGAATATGATTTATAGCTAGAAGAACACAAGCATCCATTGATAGAAAGAGAATGATATCATACACACATAAAAGGTGTGTAATTAAGCAAGCATGGGAGATATCAATACCATTTATAAGATGTCGATGATTTGCATCAAAAATATCCCAACTAAGGGCTTCAACTACCAACAAGAAGAGGAAGGAGACAGGGGACATCCTTGTTTGAGGCCTCTCCAGGGGTTAAAGAAAGAGGTAGATAATCCATCTATTAAGAGGGTCATTGAAGACGTGCTAATACAAATGTAGATCCATGATACAATAACAGGGTTGAAACCTATATCTAGAAGAATTAATATTATGAATAACCAATCCACCTTTTCTAAAGCCTTAGATAAATATGCCTTGTGTATAATATCATTTTTTTTCATGGTATGAATAGAATGAAAGCCCTCTTGTGCTAAGCCAATAACTTCATGTTTTTTCTTGTCCATTAGAAAACTAAATTTTTGTAATGAAATATGATTTGATAGGATGGGTTTACTATGAAGGGAATTTTTTTTTTCAGATAATCTTATAGATAGAGTTGAAAGGAGAGATGGGATGGAATTGGTAAAAGGATTTATGCTTATTAGATTTGCAGATGAGGGCGATGAAAGTGGGAATTGAAAGGGGAAAGGATTTTCCCATGATGTCTAGAATATTCCACAACCTGCAACAAATCATCTCTAATAAATTCAAAACAAGCCAAGTAGAATTCAACAGAGAATCCATCTAGACCAGGACATTTTTCCTTTTGGAAGTTGAGGACAACTTCCAACTCAAGCTTTGTAACTTCCTTCATTATCTCATCATTATCATCATATTCTATAAAATGAGGAAAGAAGTTGTTATTTATAATATCTTTTGTTGGGCATTAGATAATCCAACACCCCCAATGTGTTTTGTGACATGTGTTTAACTTCCTCTCAAGGATCCATTAACTTTGGTGATGTGTCCATTTACAAACACCTGCGAGTTTGGGTGTAATGGAAATCATGATTCCAATAAGCAGTTTCAGAGCCAAAGGGATTGAGTTCAGAACACCCCTAGCATGCATTGGGGGGGGATATTGTTGGGTATTAGATAATCCAAGACTCCTCATGTGTTTTACGACATGTGCTTAACCACCTCTCAAGGAACTGTTAAATCTAGCAATGCATCCATTTACTAACACGTATAGGTTTTGGTGTAACAAAAATCATGATTCAAACATCTTGTGTATATTTTCTCTTCTCAAGGACTTAAATATATATTTGAATTTTGATACACACTCATCTGACATATCCTTAAAAGAGGTGGCTTTTGATCCATTAACCCTATTTATTTTGAAAATAGTGTTTATGGCCTTCCTATGGTTTCGAATTCTATGAAAGAATTTTGTGTTTTCATCTTATTTTTATACCTAGAGGGATCTACTCTTCAATTGCCATTAATTCTCCTTTTCAAAATGAAGGCTCTTTTCCTCACTTCAAGATCTTTTTGGATTGGTAATTTCTCCTCAAGGAGTGAGGAATGATCCATATTTATCACAATATCCTTTATTATTTCTTCTATTTCAGCCGAAGTCTTCTCGCCTTAACATTTTTTCTCCCCAGCCTAGTGCATGATGATTTTTTTGGCCCTTATTAAATTTTCCTGAAATTGGATCGGAGAGGATGATCTATGAGATGAATCATAGGGGATCCACTGTGTCTTAATTTTATCAATGAGAGAGGGGATTATGAAGCTAATTGGGATTCAATTTCAACGGTCCTAGAGGCTTTTGTGAGATGGGAATCTTGTCCATAATGACTAGGTAATGATCATATACACCCCCTGAATCTACCCATTGAAATATATGAAAGGGTTGGTCTAGTAAGTTTTCAATGATGAGAAAATGATCCAATATTTTAGCAATATATGAATGACCAGTTCTATTGTCCGACCAAGTTGGGAGTAGATTTGAAAGGAGGACATCTACTGGTCTTAAATTATCAATATTTTCCACAAAATTATCAACCATTGGGTCATGATGTACAAAGGGCCCCAAATTTCATATTGCCAAAATTCAAGTTCCCCCTGGGCATGTGGGATCTAATCCAAAGAAGGGGAGTCTAAAAATGTTTTCAAAAAAAAAAATTCTTTCTAAATATGACCTATAATCATTGATTCCAATAATGTAAATCCATAATCTCTTAATGTGAAAGAGGTAGTTGTACAACACCGAGAGGCCCATGCCAAGGAACATTGAAGAAGAGAAGAATTCCAGCTTGTGATAAAATCTCCATATTTCCCAAATGCATCAATATGATGAAAAGACCCATTTGCGAAAATGGGAGATAGAAGGGAACTTCACCTTAGGACCATCAATCATAGTTTCTTGGAAAAATATGAGTGAGAGAAATGGAATTAGTCTCTTTAGAGCAAAGGTTTTTGAGGAGTTGTCTTCCCACATATGTTAGGAGAAAGGAGTTTCATTCTGAAACCCTCCCAGGGCCAACCGCTCTAAGATCCCCAATAATAAATCTCTATTTCCCTTATTTTATCTCTAAGGAGGATTTTTCCTTAGCTAAGGAAATAAATGATTTTCTCCACTTTCCCGAGCCATATGGTAATGTTGACGATGCTGGACCCGTCAAAATTTATGGGATCACCCCAGTATGAAGTCCCAACTAAAACTCACATCATTTTGTGTGGGAGTCCCATCTAGTATGATGGCTTGATTGCCATTATCTTAAATATTTGCCTCAACTCTTGCTTGTCATCACAGGAGAGTGGTCTGCATTGTATTCGAGAAGTGAGGTTGATGCAGGAGCATCTAACCCCTTCGTAATCAAAGAAGAATCCGAAGAGGAGCGAAGTTGACGTGGCCACAAAAACCATATTTTCATTTAATTCATATTATTAATAGAGATTGTTGTGATTCGGTTGAGTAAATTTAGAGATCTTATGAGGGGAGATCGGATCTGGAACGATCCAATCTACTTTCCTCCATTGTTATAAACTAGTCTTCATGCATTTGTATGGGGGGAGCCAGGCGCACGTATATTCAGCGCTGCCAAGGCAACCTGGCTCATAAAAACATGTTGTAATCTGAATTCAGAAATAATATAAATCATGTGTTTTGTGGTTATAAGTTTCTTTCATTATGTATACGAGTATGTCAATTCTTAAACTGATCCTGCGTGTTGTTGTGAGAAAATTGAGATGGGGTAGCAATCGCGATTTGTGAACGCTGATTAATATCACATCGACGTAGACTGAAGGTGGGATTTCGACTATTAGAGAATGATCCGAATGGAAAATGGCATCAACCCATGGTACTCATCCACCCATATTATTCATTGACCCATGGAATTTACCCATGGTATTGTAAATGGCATCCGCCTGTGGTACTGTAAAATCCACCCATGGTATTCAT
>APFE030368054.1:55671-74762 GCA_000404065.3 Pinus taeda
TGAATACCATGGGTGGATTTTACAATACCACGGGCGGATGCCATTTACAATACCATGGGTAAATTCCATGGGTGAATGAATACCATGGGTGGATTTTACAGTACCACAGGCAGATGCCATTTACAATACGATGGGTAAATTCCATAGGTCAATGAATAATATGGGTGGATGAGTACCATGGGTTGATGCCATTTTCCATTCGGATCAGAGAAGTGACAGTCATCGCAAGGGAGCAGCGGGGAATGTGTTGAATCGTAGTTGGACGTAGTTGTGGACCGCCGAGGTTTATAGGGGCAATTGTATTATTTTTAAACTCATATATTGATGTGTATGGCGTGGGTTTTCAAACCTTAACGCCTATATTAATGATTGCAATGGTGATTTAGAATCCCATTAAGGAGATGGGCAATTTTATAAAGATCCACGTTACATAGTGAGAAGTTTAAAACGCTTCCGACGGGACTTAGTGGGCCATAACCCACAGGTCAAGGTTCGAAATTTATATATGAAAGGGGATTTTGGCAATATCCCAAGATCTTTTTTCATCAGAGGTCCACATGCCTGGTGATTGTAAGTGTCTCTTGTGTCAATGGTTCTTTCATTGTAGAGGGAGAGGGTGGGAGTGAGTCCCAATTCGATTGGGAGAAGTCCCAACTCTGCTAGGAACACACAACACAACAGGACATGCACAACTTTCGGCAGAGCAGTCCACACGGATGCAGCAGTCACAACACACAAGGGAAGATAACACGTATAACACTCACTATATTAGTCTGCATGAGTGCAATGGTTGTTACAACAAGTTTTATGTGAAAGATTTGTTTGATCTCTGGGAAGGTAGCCACCATAAGCGAGATAATGTTAATAGCATATACAACACATTTTCATTAATATATTATGTATTACAACAAGTGAAATAGTTCAAGTGTGAAACACGGGTTAAAGAAACATGCATCACAAGTGTTTAAGATTAGTCTTATGACAGCTACAATACATGTGCAAAAACATGCTAGCCTGTTAGCAAGCTTCTGAATTAAGCAAAATTTCCAAGAGACATCATAACACCATACATCACTAACCCCATGAGTGGGGCATTGGAGCCACTAGTTACTCCTCAAAGAAAATATTACGGACTCTCTTAGATATGTGGGAGGAGAAAAGTTGAAAATTCCTCTTACATGTACAAGTGAGGAGGTATTTATAGCCAAGGGTGAAACTAACCCTTGTGGTTGTTCGACTACCCTCATGACTATTTGACTTCCATGAATTTTCGACTTTGCATGACTCTTTGTACAACAAGTGGGTCTCTTTGAATTCCATGTTACATTACATTGATAGACAGTATGGCTCACAATAGAGATGTGGATGACATGACTCAACATGACAGTGCCAGTACAGTCATGTTGTTGTTGATGTGCATGTCGAGCTACAGCGTTGTTGGGTGATGGATGTACTCATGGTGTGTCACAACTTCCCTTCCGCATGGCAAAGTGCACAGAGTCTTTGATGGTCGTTTGTTCGCTTGATGTCGTTTTTGAACATTGCTCCTTGCTTGTATGTTGGAAGGCTTGACAGGTTCATCTGTTCGTGAAAGGTGCATGTTCATCCATTTGTCTGTCTGTGAGCACATCTTGGATGTTTTCTCATCCATTCGTTCATGGAAACATCTTTACATGATCTTTCATTCGCGAGCATGTCTATGCCATGTTTGTTTGTGTACCTGTTCTTGCAGTCACTCATGATGAGATGACATCAAATCCAAAACCCTCCTAGTATATCGTGATACATGATCATTTCAGATGCAAGTGACCGGGAGAGGCAACAAGGTTGCGAGGCAAGATGGAGGCCCCGGGCACTACTGATGAAAACTACACAAGAGTGACTAGGTGATGAAGATGGGAAATCTGGATCGACAATGATTGTCTGCGAGGTCTAGCTCAGCTGGAGGACAAAACTGCGCCATTTTTTAGGGGAATAGTATAGGGTGTAGGAAGGTTGGGCAGGAAAAATATGTGGGTAGCAGGGCTTGGTAGCAAAAACTGTGTAATTTTTTGGAGGAACAGGTCGGGCTGCAAGGAGGCTCGACAAAAAAAAATTGCTCAATTGTTTGGAGGACTGGGCCGGGAGCTTGGCAACCAAAACCGTGCAATTCCTGGAGGGAACTTATAGTTGGTTGTTGGGTCACTGGCAGCAAAAACTGTGCAATTCCTGAAGGGAACTGGCATTTTGTTGCTAGGAGCTACAGGCAAGAGAGATTGCACTAATGCTGGGAGGTCGGCCTGCTCATCATCTTTGTGCAATTTATGTGTTGAGTGGGTTGTTGGGTAGCAGAGGGGCTCATGAAAACTGCGCAATTTTCTATATGAGCAGTCAGTTGACTATCGGGAGGGTTGGCTGGAAAAATTGCACAATTTCTGAGAGAGACAAGGATGGGCACTAGGTGTCTATCCGGCCTATCTGTGCAATTTTTTGAGTCATTAGAGTGGGAAATGCTTGTAGCCTCTGCACAATTGTTTAGGGGAGTCAGTCCCCGAGTGGCTACCAGGTTGAACTCCCTGGTTGACCAACATGGAGACTAATTGATTTGCTTGCAAGTGGCGCAGCTTGAAATGGCTTGCTTGGTGCTTCTGCACTGTTCTCAGTGACAGTCGATTGAGTCAATGGTGGGGTGACGGTACGACTGTTAGAGTGGAGTCTAGTCCTTAAAACTTCAGCAAAATAACTAAGTGTGTGAATGAGAAAAAGATGCATATGTGATCTTGCAAACACACACTTGCATGAATCGACAACGAGACAACTCAAACCATCTAGACACATATGTACATCATGGTTGACCGACAGTGTTGGAAACAAGAGTGGCACTTGCGATTGATCATTGGTCGACCATGACAACGCTTGCACGATAGTGAATTTGACTCCATGTGTGATTGCAATAAATGTTTTCATAGTGAACACAACAAGTACACACGAAGCAAAGACTTTGAGCATGACCATAACATGGTCGCAAGCATGACTTTGACATCAACATGCAAGACTTAGTGAAATGAACAAGAAAGGTGAATGTGAAGACTCACACGAGCTCACAGAGTGAACCCAAGTATGTGTAGTCATCAAGTGAAACTCTCAAGGGAGGCTCCAAAATTGGGTGCAGGTAATAATTCTGGAGGGTGGTTGTAGCTGCTACAACACTTGGCGACACACTGGTAGAATTCTAGCCTCTCTATTTCAGTTCATTGCTAGCACAGGGCCTTGGTCTTTTAGGGAGTATTGAATTATTGTGTGGGTTACTTCGGCTTCCCCACTTACCCCATGGACATACATGGTTCACCTTTTGCCAACTAAGTCAAACACAAGCAAAATTTTAGCTTAATCACAGTGTTTCGAATTCGGGAAGGGTAGTTTAGCTCACAAGTTAAAGATTTTCAAAGTATAAGTTTCCATCTCTAGTGTTGCTCCACTACCAATAGGTTTGGACAGTACCCCAATGGAGTCACGCAGGAAAAAATGCATTTCTCCATTGCCAGCGAACCTGGTCAGTACCCCGGTGGAGTTGCATGCTTCACCTCTTTGCACATGAAGCATTTCTCTTCTTTTGCCTTTGTATTTTTCAAGAGGATTGTGCATAGGCACTTATTTATTTTTGGGGCGGAAGAGGGATCCTGACTTATTGAGAGCAAAAGAGGTTGTTCCTTCAGAGAAGCATGTAAGACCTATGACATAGGTTTGCTCGTTTAGATTTTCCCCTTCTTCATTTCTACTAGTTGCACGAGCTTTAACACACATAACAAAAGGTTGAGTACAGGCATGGGGCTTCCCAGTATGGACACAGGTTCATGGTTGGACCAAAACTTCCCTTGCAGATGGTTCGTATTTTCCACCAAGACTTCATCGCCCGAAGGTTATAACCAAGCACAGAGAGGACTGACATAATATTGGCCAAGTGTTGTAGTGTCACAAGTCTCTTCATATTTCAGCCATATACTCTTTCAAAAGCAAAAACGTAGTAGTTGGCAACACTTATTTCCATAAATAAAAATAGTATATATCAACCAAACAAAACAAACATAAATAAAAATAGTAAGCATAACAAACAAAGTAAAAACGAAGATAGTAAGAAAAGAAAACAAGATGAAACAATAAGGAGCAAGTAGACTATGTACATGGCATGGGGCGTGGCCCTACCTACTAAAAATAATGCTTGAGATCTTAGTTGTTGACAGGAATGTTGTCAATCCTCCCATCAAGTGATTTCAAATGACACGGGTGTGTGCCAAGCTTCTCGTGGACTATGTACAGACCAACCCACAGGGTATAGAACTTCATATGTTTTCCCTTGTCCTCATGGGGCTTATCCCATTTCAGAACTAAGTCACCAACATCGAATTTAGCTTTCCCTGTAGACTTCTTATCGAACCATCTCTTGATACAGTTCTGGTGGAGTGTTAATTTTTCTTTTTCTTTCATCCTTTCTTCCTAAATTTTATGGAGAGAATCCATCCTATGTTGAACTAGCTGGAAAGGCTTGCCTTGGGATTCTTGGGAAAGTTGAAGTGCAAGCAAGTAGATATTTTGTGGAAGGATGACTTCTTTTCCATAGATCAGGAAGTACGGTGAGGTATTCAGAGAAGGCTTGGGTGTTGCAAGGTCAAACCATAATGCATTCATCTGGGAGGTATGCCAGTTATGCTACTCAGAGAAAACGATATTCTTGATTATGTGTATGAGGTTTTTATTCGTGGATTTTGTGAGACCGTTTCCTTGCGGGTAATAGTTAGATGAATGCTTTAGCAAAATACCATTCTGTAATGCAAAATCATAGAGTTTCAAATACGAAAAGTAAGTTTCATTATCAAAAACAAGTGATACTAGAATGCCAAAGTGTGAGATGATGTTTTGCTAGAGGAAGCTGATGACCTCCTAGTCGTTCACTAGTTTGAGTGGAACTGTTTCTGTCCACAGCTTGAAGTAATCAGTTGTTGTTAGAATGTAGCAATGTTTCATTGATGAATGTGGGAAGATTTCCCCAATGATGTCTAGGCCCCACTATTGGAATGCTTCGGTCACTGCAACAAGCTGCAGTGGGGCTGCTGATTTCTGTGTTTAGACAGCGCATCGCTGACAGACCAAGCACTTGCATGAATAAGAATGTCCATCCTTGAATAATGTGGGCCAGTAGAAACCAACTCACATAACTTTGTGTGTAGTGGTGTTTCCTGCAAAGTGGCCCTCAGTAGGTCTATCATGCAGATCTTAAAGTACCTTCTCTGATTCATGTGCCTCCAGGCACCTGAGAAAAACTATGTTACTATGCTTTATGTAAAGCATTCTGTGCACTGACTAATATGCTAAGGCTTTAAGGCGTAATGCCCTCTTCTATCTTATGGAAAAGTGAGAGGGAACGGTGTCATGCTCAAGGTACTAGTGCACATCTGTGTACCAAGAGGTTCCATCTTCAGTGGGTGTGGCTCGCCTTATGTCATACATCTCGATTTCCTGCTCCTAGCCAGCGAGCTCTTCTTCACTCTCTGGTGCATGTACCGCTTCAGCTGCAATTCTGCAAAGCCCATGTCCTTTTATCATGTGAACCAACGTGATTTCAAGATCATACTCTTCCAAGCATGTCATCCAGTTTGCACATTGTTCACCCAGTTCTTGTTGTACAAGCAATGTGTGAACTGTTGGGTTAGGGACGAAAATTATGCAGTGGTTCTTTAGCAAGTAGGGCCTGAATTGTTTCACCGCCTAGTAAAATGCATAAGGTTTCTTGTCAATAGCGAGGTAGTTGAGTTTTGGTCCCTGCATGCTTGTTCTCATGAAGGATATTTGGTATTCATCGTTCATCTCATCCTTCTGAGTGAGTACTACAACTAATGAATTATCAGAGGCGAAGGTGTATAGCAAGAAATCCTTCTTGAAGTCAGGGTTGTAGAGTACAGGCACTTCTGCAATGGCTTGCTTGATCCAGGTGAATACGTATTTTTCCCTCTTTCCCCAGCTGTAGACTGCATTTTTCTTGATCATGTCCTGCATGGGCTTAACTATCTGCGCATAATCTGAGATGAACTTCTGGAGGAAGTTTATCTTGCCCAAGAAGGACTTCATGGCTTTCTTGTTGACTGGGTAAGGGATCTTTGTAATATTCTAGACCCGATACGGATCCACCTTGATCCTATTTTGGCGACAATGTGTCCGAGAAGGTTCCCCTCAAACATTGCGAAAACGCTCTTTTTGGGATTCAAGGAAATCTCGTATCTCCAACATCGCTCAAAAAATTTCTTCAGATGGCATATATGGTCTTCTCGTCTTTTTGAGAACATAGTCACATAATCGAGGTATACCACTACGCTCTATCTCATGAGTTCGTAAAAAGCAATGTCCATGGCGCGCTGGAATGTTGCACTTGCATTTACAAACCCAAATGACAATTGTTTGTAAGTGAACGTACCCCACTTGGTACGAAAAGTAGTTTTAAGGCTGTCAGGTTCTGCTACCAGGACCTGATTGTATCTTGATAAATCATCAAGGAGAGAAAACATATGTGCCCCAAATACTGTTTGCAAAATGTGGTCCATAGACAGCACAAAGTTGTTTTCTTTGTCTAAGGCACGGTTTATGTTCTAGAAATCGACACATAAGAAAATCTCCCCATACTTCTTACATACATGGACAATATTTGAAACCCATGTGGAATGATGAACTTTGAATATGATCCATGCATCCAACATCTTTGTAAGATCTTTCTGTATGAGGAGTTCATGTGATGAATGTACTTTCCTCAGCTTCTATTGATATGGCCTAACCCCTTCTTTGATTGGGATGATGTGTGTGATGATCCACATGTCATAAGTTTTTAGATCATCATATGTCCACATGAACACATCTCGGTACTATTTGAATAAGTGGACAGAGGCCTTCCGCTCTTACTATGTGCAACATGTACCAAGATTGACAAACTTCAAATCTTGTTCTATTCCTAGGTTTATCAATTCGTGCCTCATGGTGGAACTGTGGGTACTACTATTCCTCGGCCCCTGAAAACATTCTTGCAAGTCATAAATATTTTCCAATGTTGCCACACCTTTCGTGATAAGGTGGCCTTTCTTGTCACCAACTGCTTGCATAGAGCACTTGTGCTCGTCATCATCTATCGTTGCATATATGAAGACGTCAGTGTTGGCCATGAAATGCAGTATCTATTCATCATCATTAAACACGCGTAAATTAGTTATGTTATCCAGGATAGATGGTGTTATCACTTAGAACCACAGTCCACGTATGTCCAAAGTTTCATATAAAAAAAAAAATAAAAAATAAAAAAAAATAAATAAAAAAAAAAAAAAAAAAAAAAAAAAAAATTAAGTCAATAGGTTTCTACGTGTGTCACTTTGAAAGTAGAATTTCAAAAGGTATTGATGTGAGTCCTTGTGAAAAAACCGTTAGATACCCTCCATCATGATTGTTTAAGGCATGTCTTGTCTTGTTTGTGTCATTTGTATTTTGCGCAGTTTCGCAGCGCAATCTGATTGGCCAATTTAGCTGCGTAATCATTTTTCCACCTTTTCACTTCGTATCATTTACCAGCCATTTCGTAGCGCGTTCTATCAATTCATAATTGTCTGCGCTACGAAATCGGGGATTCGGGATTTTTGCAGCATGTTTTCTTGAAATGTCAAGTCTGGGGAGATGAGTCATTAGGTCCGTCCACATTTTGTCAGTTGATGCCTTCTCCAGGTCATGATAGGTTATCATTCCGCCATCAGGTTTAGGATCACGCACATGACAATCATTTTAAGAAGATTTTATGAGAAGCCCGAGTTTTCATTTAAAGGGATCATTGCAAGTGAGCCTGCACTCCAAAGCCGAAGTTGTTTTTGAATTATAGCTGCTATCAGTTCTCTGTGTGAAGATATTCGAAGCAAGATGGAGAAAAGAGTACATCGATCCGGAAGGTGCCTTAGAACAGAGCCAGAGGGGCTAGATCTTACACTCAGAGATGAAGGTGTAGCAAGAGCCTTTAAAAACGCTGGTTGCTGGAGGTTTTGCGAAAAGTTGAAGGGAGGACATGCAGAGGTAACGAAAGCTTTTGCATTGAATTTTACTGGCTTGAATTCTAAGGTGTCAATGCTAGAATTTCCCGTGTCTCCACAAGTCATTTCTATTGTCACTGAAATTCCGAGAGGAGGACAAGAGTGGTTCAAAAATTTTAAATTTGACATGAGTCCCTATAAGGAATTTTTGAAAGAAAAGTATGTAAATGAGGACCTCACCAAAGCTGTGCCAAGGAGTTACATAAAAGAACACTTTGCTCTGCTCCTTACATGCATCCAGAAATACCTAACGTGTGAGGGGAGGTACACCAAGGTTTATTCCTATCATTTCAAACTCTTGTTGCATTTTACAGGTAAAGCATCAATAGACATCCCTTTCTACTTGTTCAGAAGCCTTAGTAAAATGTGTGATAAAATCCAGTTAAGGAAAGAAACCATACAAGGCTATCTAAGCATTCAAAGAATGACAGGTGTAAGTGTTGGAGCAAAAAGGTGAAATATTTTGGTTTTTTGCTAAAATCTTCCTAAAGCTACTTTATGTCTGAATTATTAGGGTTCTGGTAGAGTTACCAGAATTTTGGGTTGAACACCTGTCCAGTTCACAAAGCATCCATATTATTAGGCATATGGTGTTATTTGTGGTCATCAAAGGTATTAAACAGCTTGAAGCATGTTCTTTTGGAAATAAAGACTGATGGAAGGCAAGGACCGTGAAAACAGGACACACATCTTCATCAAATGATGAGTCATCTGCACAGTTAGAATCCAAGGCAGCTCGTTCAGTGAATGCTTCTCCAATGTATTTCAGCCACTACAGAAATAGTACAGGTGTCAAAGCTCAAGAAGGAATCATGCACACGAGGAGATAGAATTAGAGTTTCAATAGAAATAGGACTCTATGTATTTACAGCGCAATACCTTTGTATTTAATAAGTTAGTTTAAATATAGATAAGGCAATTAATGATTGATTTTCAAGCTCCCCTCATGCTGGAGGAGGAGACTCAAGGTAGTTTAATTTTGTTTTCCAATATATAGGATAAACTCTGATGTAAACAGGGTTGGAGATTTTCATAAAAACAGAGTTTTCATATTGGTTTATGTAAAGACTTTGACAGTAATAGAAAGGATACTTTTTCTTCCCAAGATTCATCTTGTGTTTCAAATGCTCAGAGTATATGTGGTTTGGTCTTTATTCTTCTTATTTTACAGTTCACTAAATATGCAATCACTCTGAATTCACCTAGTGCTCAGACTTCCTGTGTACGTTTTTTGAATTGAGGTTCTTCTTGAGAAATGTTCTGAGTGTTGAGACATGATATGCCTTGGCTTCCATGATTGAGTAGCTAATGATTTACTGCAGAAGTATATGACTCCATGAGCCCAATGGGAGAAGCCTAATTTTGTTGTTCCAACCAGCTTAAATTTCATATATTGTTTAAAGAGTTAGCCATCTTTTCTTGCCCTTAATGCATATCAAAAATCTGTGAGAGAGCCCTCTCTGACTAAGGAGGCTAAACCTTAGTCTAAAGCCTTGTCTGAAACAGTTTCATGAGATCTTATTAAGTAGCAGCCCTTAGTAATGATTTTGTGATAACAGATGGTTTGTACAAAATTTCAATAGTAAATATATCCCTAATCGGTGACATTCTCAAAGCTACATTTTCCAGAGTATTGGCAACTGCATTACACATACATCGTACAAAAATGATGTTAAATGCTTGGAAGTTTGAGATTAGGCACAATACATCTTGCTGGTAACTTTTGAGCTGCGGTGACAAATAGTGAATGGTGTTACGTACCTATCGTACCATTATCTCTTAATCACCTACCACTTTGAGCGTGACCACATTGAGGCTGATGGCCTTTTGCAAACCTAACATGAGTGCTTCATACTCATCAACATTGTTCATGCACTTAAAATCCAAGTCACTTGAAACCAGATGCTTCATGTTGTAAGGGTCGATCAAGACACATCTGGCTCCTGAATCGTCCTTCATCTTTGTTTTGTCAAAGTACAGGGTCCATAACTTATTTGTACACAGACCGCTTGATGGGCTAGTACTACTACTACTATTTCTGCTACTACTGCTATTATTGGTACGATGTACTATACAAGTTTCATTACCATCATTTGGGCAAGGAAGGAATCCCAACTATGTGTCTAGTGGGGTTGGAGTTGGTCGTGCAGGATAACACCCCAACACTGTTTCAAGGAGGTAGCTGCAAAACATGAGTTCTGTGAAGGCCAACAGTTCATTCTCGCCATAAAGGGGAGTGACATTATGTTTCATATACCTCTCGGATAACACCTGGATATGGTTGCATTTTCCCTTGTACGGTAGCCACATTTGAGACCAGTCTATAGCAAAATATATGTATATCTTGCTGAACCAATCCATGTTGAGTAGTAGACCGTATGCTTCTGGTATGTCCACAACCACTATGTTGATGCAATGGTGGACTCAATTGTCATGAGATAGTCGGATGATCACATCTCATAGTTCACCAATGGCTAGTACCAATGTTCGATCAAGCTATATGATTCATGCGGATGTCTCACTCCACTGTGCATTGATATTTTTTTCAATGGACAGTAGCATGACGTTTGCTACCACATCAGAATCAACCAAGTAGTTGTGAACATTATAGTTAAATATTTCGAATGATAGTAGGAATGTAGGGAAACCTGAGTTTGCTTCTTCCATCCAGAGTGTGTTGAGCACAGTTGAAAGTGATCGAGGAGGTGTGCTTGCTCCCTTGCTGGTATAGGTTGCACTATCTATTGTTGTCTGTCCTAATGCATGCAGTAGGATGTCTCCCTGACTCTAGATCTTAGCTAGCTCAAAAAAACTAATGTTCACTCGAGTTTTCTTCATGTCATCTACAGTATTCCATAGGTGGTAGACACATCGAGGTGTCCTGGGTAGAATGGATGTTTGTGTCGTCTGATGAAGTGTTTCGTAGCTTGCTGCTCATGGATGTACTTTTTCCCACTACTATCTTCCCAGACTTGTTTTGTGTTTTCTTCTTTGGGGCTGCTAGTGGATCAGCCTTCATCAACAACAGTCTCATCTTTTCTTATGCCTTCCCAAGTGTAAGGGGAGCCCCTTTACTCCTAAGATTGTATCAGTCATTTTGCTTTGGGGGCTACTTCTCAATGTTCATCTTTGACCTTGCTTGTGAGCATGAATATGTGTTCATCACATGCTGAGAACTTGATGGTTCATAAAGTGCAACCTCTTCTTCATCATCAATGCCTTCCAACTACTCCTGCATATTTTTTTCTGCATTGAAAGTATGACTACATACAGAGTTTGCGACTCGCTTCCATTCTGAACAAGAGTTCTCGGGTTGATGTTCTTTGTGGAATGAATAGAACTTAGGATATTCACACTATTCAACTTGGAAGATAGATCTCTGTGCAGTTTTTGGAGTGGGCCAGTTGCTGCTTGATGAGCTGCTTACCTATCTCTGCCTGGGTGGATAGCCGCTTGAAAATGTGTCTATTTTCATTGTTTGAGCTCGGACACGTCCGTAGTCAAGTTCTTGACTAGGCGAGTGAGGGTCTAAATATCAGTTACTTCCTTGTCTCTACCCTTGCTCGCCATCACTTGGGACTTCCTACTCGCATCTTTGGAGTCCTTTTCTGATTCTTCATCCTTGATGACTCCAATTGTGCGTAAGTCTTTTTCAACATCAATAGCGTCTTCGCAGTTTTATAACAGTGTTGGTTTTGTATCTCGCTTGACGAACTTTGCAATGCTAGTTGACAGTGCGGACGTGTAGTAATCAACAGTGATGGAGTCATGAGGTTTAGTGTCTGTTGTAAACTTGTTCAATATGTGTATAAACCTCTGCTTGAAATCTTTTACCATTTCTTTTCCCTCCATCTTCACGCTTCCCAATTCTTTGAATAGCATGGATGGGGTCTTGTTATCAATAAAATTTTCAAGGAACATGTGTTTGAATGCACCCCAGTTCTGTATAGAGTTCGGTGGAAGGCTCTGATACCATGTAGCTACGCGACCATCCAAGGTATATGGAAACAATATACATGCTACGTCATCATACCGTACCTCAAGGATCTGCGGCTGCAGGAAGAAGTTGTCTAGGTGATATTCTCCCTTCACCAAGCTACCAGGGTTAAACTTGATGTTCATTCTCTCTGCTTGCTTCAAAATCTTGTGTATAATAGCTGGGAGAGCCAATGGTCCCTGAGTCATCCATTCCAAATTTGGATCAGCCACCTCTTCTTCTTCTTCATCCTCCTACTCTCTTTCAGAATCTAATGGTTTTGGCTCTGAGTGAGGGTCTCAATATCAGTTACTTCCTTGTCTCTACCCTTGCTCACCATCACTTGGGACTTCCTTCTTGCATCTTTGGAGTCCTTTTCTGATTCATCATCCTTGAAGACTCCAATTGCGCGTAGGTCATTCTCAACAGCAATAGCCTCATCGCAGTTTTCTAAGAATGTTGGTTTCACATCTCGCTTGACGAATTGCGCAACACTGGTCGACAATGCGGACGTGTAGTAATCAACAATGATGGAGTCATGAGGTTTAGTGTCCATTTTAAACTTGTTCAATATGCGTGTAAACCTCTGCTTGAAATCTTTTACCTTTTCTTTTCCGTCCATCTTCACACTTCCCAATTCTTTGAGTAGCATGGTTAGGTTCTTGTCATCAGCAAACTTTTCAAGGAACATGCATTTGAATGCACCCCAGTTCTGTATAGAGTTCGATGGAAGGCTCTGATACCATGCAACTGCATGACCATCCAAGGTATATGGAAACAATATACATTCTATGTCGTCATACCATACCTCAAGGGTCTACAGCTGCAGGTAGAAGTCGTCCAAGTGATCTTCTCCCTTCACCATGCTGCCAGGGTTAAACTTGATGTTCATTCTCTCCGCTTGCTTCAAAATCTTGTGTAGAACAGCTGGGAGAGCCAATGGTCCCTGAGTCATCCATTCTAGATTTGGATCAGCCATCTCTTCTTCTTCTTCATCCTCCTCCTCTCTTTCAAAATCTGATGGTTCTGGCTCTGAGTCCGTTGGTTCGTCTCCACCTCCACCTCCTCCGCTGCCTTCTCCTCTACCTCTTATACCGGAGTCTGATCTCAAAATCACAAGAGTGTCTTGTTTTCCTTTCGAGAAGACTCGAGGTTCCTCTCTTTCTTCAATAGATTCTGTCATACCTTCAAGTGTGGCAAGGACTACTTCCTCCACTGATGATACAACAACTCCTGTAGGAGTGGCTTTTGGCTTTCTTAATGCATATGGAAGATTATGTATGCCTCGGATCATTTTAAATGCTTTGGTGAACCGACGAGTGATGGGACGAACAAAGTGAATTTGATGATACGAAATCTCATATTCAATCTTAGGAGGTGAGGAGTAACCAACTGCAGAGCCATCTGTAGGTGACAGGGAGTGTGAGTTACTACCTTGACTAGATGGTTGATGAATGAGTGTGAGAGGATTTTCATCCATATACAGCTAGTTTCCCTCCTTCTAGCACCAGAAATGTTGACAGTGCTAGACCTACCAACATTTATGGGATCATCCCGGTATGAAGTCTCAACTAGACCTCACACCGTTTGGTGTGGGAGTCCCATTCATTATGATGGCCCGGTTGCCATTATCTTAAATATTTGCCTCAACTCTTGCTTGTAATCACAGGAGAGTGGTCTACTTTTCTTTGAGAAGTGAGGTTTGCATGCCTGGTGATTGTAAGTGTCTCTTGTGTCAATGATTCTTTCACTGTAGAGGGAGAGGGTGGGAGTGATTCCCAAGTCGGTTGGGATAAGTCCCAACTCTGCTAGGAACACACAACACAATAGGATGTGCACAACTTCTGGCAAAGCAGTCCACATGGATGTGGCAGTCACAACAAACAAGGGAAGATAACACGCATAACACTTAGTGGATTAGTCTGCATGAGTGAAACAATTGTTACAACAAGTTTTATGTGAAAGGTTTGTCTAATGTCTGGGAAGGTAGCCACCACGGGCGAGACAACTTTAACAACATATACAACACATTTTCATCAATAGATTATGTATTATAACAAGTGAAATAGTTCAAGTGTGAAACACAGGTTAAAGCAACATGCATCACAAGTGTTTAAGATTAGTCTTACAACAGTTACAATACATGTGTGATAACATGTTGGCATGTTAGCAAGCTTCTAAATTAAGAGAAAGTTCCAAGACACATCATTACACCATACATCACTAACCCTATGAGCGGGGCATTGGAGCCAACAATTACTGCTCAAAGAAAAGATTACAGACTCTCTTGGCTATGTGGGAGGAGCTGAGGTGAAAAGTCCTCTTGCATGTACAAGTGAGGGGGTATTTATAGTGAAGGGTGAAACTAACCCTTGTGGTTGTTCGATTACCCTCATGACTATTTGACTTCCATGACTTTCGACTTTACATGACTCTTTGTACAAGTGGGTCCCTTGGACTTCCACGTTACATTACATTGATAGAAATTATGGCCCACAGTGGATATGTGGAGGACATGACTCGACATGGCAGTGCTAGTACATTCATGATGTTGTTTATGTACATGTCGAGTTACAGAGTTGCTAGGTGATGGATGTACTCATGGTGTGTCACAGCTTCCCCTCCGCATGGCAAAGTGTGCAGAGTCTTCGATGGTCATTGGTTTGCTTGATGTTGCTTTTGCACATTGCTCCTTGCTTGTATCTTGGAAGGCTTGACATGTTCATCTGTTCACGAAAGGTGCACGTTCGTCCATTCATCCGTTCATAAGCACATCTTGCATGTTTTATCATCCATCTATTCGCGAAAACATATTTGCATGATCATCCATTCGCAAGCACGTCTCTTTACATGCATCGTTTGTTCATCCGTTGGTGAACTTGTCCTTTTGTATGTGCCCCCCTTCATTCATCTTGTTCGTCAGCATGCCATGTTTGTTTGTGTACCTATTCTTGCAATCACACATGATGAGACAACATCAAATCCAAAAACCTCCTAGTCTACCATGATACATGATCATTTTGGATGCAGGTGATCGAGAGAGGCAACAAGGTTGTAAGGTGGGATGGAGGCTCTAAGAATTATTGATGAAAACTACACAAGAGTCACTGGGAGATGAAGGTGGGAAATCTGGATCGATAATGACTATCTATGAGGTCTAGCTCAGCTAGAGGACAAAACTGTGCAGTTTTTTAGGGGAATAGTCTAGGTTGTAGGAAGGCTAGGCAGGAAAAATCTGCGCAATTTCTAGAATGAGCAAGCAGCTAGGTTTG
The DNA here is from genome assembly GCA_000404065.3 of Pinus taeda. NCBI lineage: Eukaryota > Viridiplantae > Streptophyta > Pinopsida > Pinales > Pinaceae > Pinus > Pinus taeda. The sequence goes on from APFE030368054.1 coordinate 71,007, forward strand.
GTAGCAAAAAATGCACAGTTTTTTGGAGTAACAGTCCAGGCTGCAGGGAGGCTTGGTAGACAAAAATTGTACAATTGTTTGGAGGACAGGGTCGGGAGCTTGGTAGCCAAAACTATGTGATTCCTGGAGGGAACTGGCAGCCGGCTACTAGGTCACTGCCATAAAAAAATGCGCAGTTCCTGAAGGGAACTGGCAGTCTTCTGCTGAGAGTTGTTGGTGAGAAAAATTGCACTGATGCTGGGAGGTCGACCTGCTGATCATCTCTATACAATTTCTGAGTTGAGCAAACTATTGGGAAATAGAGGGCCTGCTCATGAAAAATGAAAAATTTTCTAGATGAGCAGTCGGTCGACTGTTGAGAGGGTTGGCTGGAAAAATTGTTTAATTTCTGAGAGAGAGAGGGACAAGCATTGGGTGTCTATCCGGCCTGTCTACACAATTTTCTCAGTCTGCAGAATAGGGGAGTCAATCCTGGGGTGGCTGTCGTGTCGAACTCTCTGGTTGACCGGCATGGAGACTGATTGATTTGCTCACAGGTAGCACTGCTTGAAATGACTTGCTTAGTGCTCCTACACTGTTTTAGGTGACAGTCAATCGAGTCGATGGCACGGTGATGATACGACTGTCAGAGGGGAGTCCAGTCATCAGAACTTTGGTAAAATGACTAAGTGTGTGAACGAGAAAAAGATGCATATGTGAGCTTGCAAACACACACTTGCATAACTCGAAGATGAGATGACTCAAATCATCCAAACACATATGTACAACATGACTGACCGACGATGTATGTGACAAGTGTGACACTTGCGATTGATCGTTGGTCAACCGTGACGATGCTTGTTTGACAGTGAATGTGACTCCCTGTGTGAGTGCGACAGATGTTTTCACAGTGAGCACAACAAGTACACACGAAGTGAAGACTTTCAGCATAACCAGAACATGGTCGCAAGCATGACTTTAACCTCAACATGGAAGACTTGATGAAATGAAAAAGCAAGGAAAATGCAAACACTCATGCAACCTCACGAAGTGAACCCGAGTGTGTGCAGCCATCAAGTGAAACTCTCAACTGAGGCTCTGAAATTGGGTGCAAGCCAAAATTTTGGAGGGTGGTTGTAGCTGCTACAGCAGGTAACAAGTTGTCTATAGAGCCAAGACCTCCCCCCGACTCAAGGTTAAAATCTTCCTTTTTAAGATCATTTTCTATCAGGTCATAGGATAGGGGGAAAATATTGTAGAGTTATTTGTTCAAAGTGGTAGGGAGAGGGGGAAGGAGTAAAAGAGAAGAGAAATATCAGTGATATGGGAAGGGGGAATAGAAGAGGGGCGGGATGGGGAAGGAATAGGAAACGAAGGAGAAGGGAGGGGGACAATAAAGTTAATGAATCTAAGGGGGGCGGGGGAGGGGGAGGGGGGGTGGGATTTTGATGAGACTAAGATATTGATACATCTAAATATAGTAAATAAAGAAGGGGGAGAGAGGGAGCAGGGACACCACATACCCGATGAGGAAGCTGAGACAACAAGAGGGTCCTGAAGATTTTTTCCTTAATGATTCTCTTGATTGAATTCCTGCTTAGCTTAAGGCACCTACGCAATCACTTCAAGGGTGCTTTTCATATTTTCTATCAGGGCTAACCCCCTACCGTCCAAAACAGAGTATGGATCAAAAACATTTTCCTTGATAGTATTGTCTTTAGAGTTGATATTGTGTGAGGGAGCACTGTTGAAATCCAAACCCTTATGTAGAATTGAACCCACTTCTTTTTTATCTTTCCACTAGGGAAATCCTCCCTCAAATGATGTATGAGTGGAAACAAGAACACTTGTATGGAATTTCATCGTAATTAAGAGTTCTCTTATGTGTTTTTGAACCCACATTGATGGAAATTGAGCTAGGGAGACTTGATGCTAGATGATACCAATAATAATTCTTGCCATTTCCATATATCCAATTCTTTTATATGTGGATACTACTTCATAATAAAACCCTAAGATATTCCATATTTCCTAAAATACCTCATTATAATAGAATTGTAGGGGGAGGGCTAAGAGTTTAACTCACACTAGAACCACCAAAATATTCTCAGAGTGAGCATCAAATTCCATTGTCCATTTTTTAATGAAGATTTCCTGGAAACCCCATTGTTATTGTTGATGCAAAATCTTGTCTGCATCCTCACTAGAGTGTCGAATACATCCTAGCCAACCTTTTGCTAAGATAATGCATCTAGGTAAGACTGTAACCTATCACTAGGATGAAATGTTTGGCATTCCAACTTCTCATGACAACCATGCCCATCCTATTAATAGTGAACCTACCCACCACACTTCCTCTTCCATCCTGTAGATGTAATTTAGCTTGATATAAGTTGCTAAAACCAGATTAGGTTCGTTTTCCTTACACTTTACACATTTTTTGCTTGATTTGGAATAGTCTTTTGTGCTAGTAGTAGTGTGAGAAATCGGTAAATTGAGGAAGTACCACCACTTTGGATCTCCCAAGTGATAATTTCACATAGTAAATTGATAAAATAAGGTAAGAAGGGGGTAATCGATATGAAATAAGACCCAACATGTTGGAATAAGGAATTACTGACAAGGGTGGTGAATCAGTAAAAGTGAAGATCTTTCGAATTGTAAGTATAAGTCGTTAACTTTTGCACTGCAATCAGTTACTTGTGAGAGTTTTCATACACAATACAAATGATCAACAAGATAAGGAATTCACATGTACATACAATCCATCACATGAGAAACATACACATATTGACACATGTATTTTTATGTGGAAACCCAAAGGGAAAAAACCACCAATCTGTTTGTTGTTATGATGTGAATTAAGAACCTACTTAATTACATCAATTTTTTTATGAGCACCCACTCACCAGAGACACTAACCCCCTTAAGATAGCAAGCACCTACTTGCCAAGAGGCACCATGATCCGGATTTAAACTGGAACACAACAAATTATAGAGATAACAATATACACAAATATGCAGCGGAAATAATACTTCATTTCATTAATGGAAAATACTGAAATATGCTTACAATCAGAAATGGAAATACACTAGCTAGGGCGATGGTAGCTTATCTCTGAGAAGAGATGTGTTGGCTACATGCCTCTGAACTGCCTTACAATGAGGCTCGAAGGCCTATTTATTGTTGAGAAACAATGCAAAACCCTTAACATTCCAAAACCTAACCCTACGAGATGAAACGCCAAACTGTGGGCCCCGTTTGGGGGTAAGTTGGTACGTCAACTTCCCGGGGTCGTAACTTTAGCATATGATCTCCATTTGACGCGTACAATAGCTCATTAGAAAGATCTATTTGAGCACTATCATTGTTGGAATGGGAAAAATCGATCCATTGCATGGACCCATGTTTCCCTTGGATTCCCCAAAAAACGTCGTTTAGGGCCTCAAAACGGCTTCCGAAGTTCACGACCCGAAAAATTGCTAAAAATAGTAAGTTGTGCTACAATTAAGGAAACTGAAAATGCTGAGAAAGGCAATGGTGGGGGTCCAGGTGGACTTGGCAAGTGGCCACCAATATCCACGTGGATCATTCCTCCCCCCTTAGGAAGCAATGGTCTCCATTGCGTTGAGCTCCTCCATGAGATGAGGAAACTTCTGCTGAACCTGTTCCCTGGTGAACCACTTGCTCCGCTGAAGGAGTTGGCCTGCTTTGACAACTCGATACAGTTGGATATTTTGTTGGCGAGTGTTCTTGATCTGTGTGTCCATGATCCG
>APFE030368067.1:0-18755 GCA_000404065.3 Pinus taeda
AATGATGCTTGGACTCACCAACATCCCTTCAGATTAAGGGGGGGAATGTTGACACCTAATCCTCAGCGATTGGGAGAACTGAATGTGAACAGTCATCAAGAAGATGAACTGAACGATCACATTCATGTATATAATAGATAGCTGCCTAATGGAATAAATGAATCAGTTTTTCTGGAGTTACTCCTGGCCTGACACAACTATATAGAAGCATTAAATCAAACATTCAAACTTTTGACATCAAATACTTGAACATAGTTATGAGACACATAAGCTAGACATAAGCTTCTTGCTATGGTTTTGTCATAAACACTAGACTTCATTTTCGAGCAACTTAATCAAGACATCAATCTCACTATATCTAGGGCCTCAATATTACTTTCAGTGATATATGACAACCTCTTTTATGATATATTTCAAACCCTAGAATCTATCATTGAGACACAAAGTCTTAGATATAGTAGTTAATAACAATCCTACCATGCATATATTATTTCAACAATGTTAGACACTACTAGAGTTTGTTTTCAAACCCTAGATTTTATCACTAAATCATGTCAAAAAACAATATTATCATATCCTAGTATATCAATTACCAGGGCTTTGTTACAAACCCTATAATTCACAATTTATGAGCATCGATAATTAGGTCAACGTACTTGCAAATACATATCTAGGATTTCATGCACTAGCAATACACACAGACATCCATACAAACATCAATACATCAAAGTTAGACATATAGCAATTTTGATCAAGCTAGGGTTTTGATGAGACACAGGAAAAAATACCTAGGGATTCATTCATAGGACCTTGCTATAGATATTATACATGTTTAGTTCATAAACCCTAAATTACCAAACCCTAAAGATCTAGGGTTTCAATATATGACTTAGATATTAACAACAAACACCAAAGGGCTAGGGTTTTTATCATAACAATACCAAAACATCAAAATAATAGGAATTCTAGATTTCATCAACAACCCTAAGTAGACTAGGTTTCAATATTAGCATCGACATACCCTTAGGTTAGGTTTTTACAGTGAACCTTCTTAGGGTTCCATAAGAATGATAATATAATGACATAACGATGTCAATAATGTAAAGCAAATTTCTAATTAAATGAGCATACCTTTTATGAAGAGAACTTTATAACAAAGTTTATAGTTTAAGGCATAATTTTGAGTTGTTTCTCAACAAACCTTGTAGGACATCAAATCTTGACGGGCTTCAATAGAAATTATTTCATGCTTCATGTCTATCCTTTGAAGTCTTCTTTATAACCTTTGAGTATTCAGTAGGATTTCCTAACCAGGATAAATATAAGAAAAGGTTATTAGTTTCAATACAATCATATTTTGATATGAGAGAGAAACCAAACATGAAGAGGAGACAAGGAGTAAGATACTTATATTTTGGTAAAATGGTGAAGGCTCCCTCTTAATCCCTCCCTCTTAATCCAATCTTTGAGGGATAACTACAACTTATAAATAATAATTCAAAAATATCCTAACACAACATGTTAGACCTACAAATTTATAAATCAAAAAGGAAATTTAGAACTTAGAATAGAAGACCAAGGGAAGATATGTGAAAGGGAGGACTTAGTAGTATAAGTCGATGACTTCTTATTCTTCTTCAGTCTTGTTTTTCTTAGATAGAGCTTCATCGGTGACATTTAATTGATCCCTATTTCTCTTCTTATTTCTTGGATTCTCAAGGCAATCACTCTTGTAATGTCCCATCTTGTGGAAATTGTGACATTCAACCTTGAATAGGTCCATTTTCTTCTTTGTTCCTTTGAACTTCTTGAAGGTTCCATTCTTCTTGTGATGAGCAGAATTCGAGGTGTTTTCTTCTTCATTCTCCTTGTTGTTTACCATCGATATTCCAACTTCTTGACTACATGCATTCCACATTTGTTAAAATGTTGGAGTATCCTTCAAACTATTAAGTCCTATGCAAAAGCATTCCAAGATTTAGGTAGTCCTAGAAGGGTAGTGATTACGAGCTCCTTTCTAGGACAACTTCATCTATTTCTTGAAATTCATCCCTGATTCTAGATATCCTTATTAAGTATGATGAAACAGTATCATCATTTTTTGTCAGCTTAATAATTCTTAGTTCATTATTGAGGCTTGTTATTTTACCAATGTTCTTGACTGTGAATAACTTGGAGAGAGCCTCATACATTTCTTGAGTGGAATTTATGTTTGATATGTATGGAATTAATTTATCCTTAACTGCATCCACTATGAGATTCATAGCCATGATTTCAAGTTCTCTAAAGTTCACTTTCTCTGCATTACTTGATTTATTAGTAGGATTCTTGACTTTTCCTTGAACAAGATCTAAAACTTTGCTCTTTTTGAGAATGAGATCTATTCTCTTTTTTCAAACCCTATAGTTGGAGGCCCCTTCTAATTTGTTTCCTCTCTTCATTGAGTTTGTCATTGTTCCTTTAAATAGCATGCTTGTCTTCTAATGTGATCCCATTTTTAATGCCCCTTTTCTTGATCTCCTTATTCCTCAATAGATCCTTTAATCTGCCTTTTTCCTTCTTCCTCACCTTAACTCTGATACCATATTAGAAAATTAGAAAGGCAGAAAGATTTTCTCTAGATGATAATTATTTGAGATATCTGTGAATCCTTATTATTTTTCTTATGTTCCCATTTACCTTAGTTCATCAAGAAATTGCCAAAACCAAAACACAAAAATCAGGGACACCAGATATAGGCACTCAACCAGGGCTAAAACCCCTATATAGGGGGAAACCCACTCAAGAACTCTTCCTTCAGTAATTCAATTGAGATGGACCAAGACCCTAGACCGATAAACCTTCCTCCTCCACCAAGTCAACCTTATAAGATGATATAGTAGTTTCTTGTTATCCAACAACTTCAATCCAGTAATTCGACTTCCCAGTTGCAGAATTTCGACCCCCAGCAATAGAATTTCGGCCTCCCAATTACTGCAGAATTTCAGTCCCCTCCAACGGCTGCACAACTTCACACGTGTGAGAAAGAGAGAAAAAATTGACTTTTATGCTTGGAAGAGTCCTCCTTTGCTATCCTCCTCCTTCTTCCTCGAAATTCACACTTTTTCTTAGCCCACAAACTATAGATCGAACTTCTTGTGAGTGATGAGAAATGAGGTCGATTTTATGCCTTTATATAGTGATTTTGCTACCTAGTTTTAGGTCGACTTGTCCAGTTTTGAGGCTGACTTGGTGGAGGAGGCTTATTTATTTATTTCTACACAACAGAGGGAGGCGTTTAGATTTTTCAGCAATCAGTACAAAGCTAAAGAAGGTAATAACTTTGTGAATCAGTTGGAGTTCATTGACCTTTTTCCTATAATGGTTGATGTAGAAGAGAATGTCCATTTGGGGAGACCAATTACAAAGGATGAGGTGATTGAGGTGTTGAAAGTTTTGGCTACGGACAAGAGTCCAGGCCCAGATGCCTAAACTACTGAATAATTCCTCCATTTTTTGGATATTATGATTAAATTTCTTCTAGAGATGGTGAAGGAATCATGACGATTTGGTAAGATTTCAGGATCCATTAATGCTACTTTCATATCCCTCGTCCCCAAAAATTTGTGCCCCTCTACTTTTGTTGATTTTTGTCCTATATCGTTATGTAACACAGTGTACAAAATGATATCAAAGATTATTTCCAACCAAATTAAACCTATGTTGTCTAAACATATTTCTCTAGAGAAATTTGGCCACCTTGAAAACAAGTAGATTCATGATGCAATTGCAACTACGCAAGAATGTGTTCACTATATCAAATCATGAAAGATGGAGGTGTGTCTCATGCGGATTGATTTGGTAAAAGCTTATGACAAAGTCATTTGGGAATTTTTGAGACTGATCCTACACAATAATGGGTTGGGAGTGCAAATTATAGATTGGATTATGGCATGTATATCATCAGTTAATTTTTCACTCATCATTAATGGGCTCCCTTCAGATTTTTTTTAAGGGTTCAAGAGGTCTTAGACAGGGTTGTGCTCTATCCCCATTATTGCTTTTGCTAGTTATTGATGGTATAAGCAGATGGATAATTGTGCTCGATCTTCAAGCATTACTACAGGTTGAAAGATCAAAAAGAACATTACAATCACACATTTAATGTTTGTAGATGATGTCATTTTTACAGGGGAGATGTTTATTCTTGAATGGAGTGTTTTTCATCAGTTACCGTCTAGCTTTAGGGATGCATCGAAATTATATATGAACAAAGGAAAATAAACTTTAATCTTGGCAAAAAAGGAGGCTGTTATAATCTCGGAGATTCCTAGAATCTTTGAGGTGGAATCGATATCTTTAGATGTTGGTTTTAGATATTTTGGTTTTATCATGAAGCCTAATAACTATGGGATTAAAGATTGGGAATGGCTTATTAGAAAAATTGAGACAAGGATGTTTATATGGTCACACAAATGGTTTTCAATGGGGGGGAAGGTTGGTAATGATTCAATCGGTTTTTCAGAATATTTCAGTTTTCTTGATCCATTTATATAAGCTACTTAAAGACATCATCAATATAATCAATTCTATCATTGCAAAGTTCCTTTGGGCCGATCCAGGATATGAGAAGAAAAATCATTTAGTTCACCTAGAAGTGTTATCGAGGCATGTGGAAGCTGGCAGTTGGGGCATAAAGGATACAAAATGTTTCAATAATGCTTTATTAGTCAAGAACTTTTGGAGAAATTTATATTGCAAAGGCATTTGGCAAAAAAATATAAAAGAGAAATACCTAAAAAATAAACAGATAGTGGAATGGATTAAAGAAGGGGCATCAGAAAAGAGGGTAGCTTCCTATATTTGGAGAATGATAAAGATCAAGCATTGTTTATTTGGGAGTATGTGTTGGGAGATCAGTATGGGCTCTAGGGTTGAGATATGTTTGGATGCCATAAAAGGCTTGGCTGGAAAATATTCTCTTTCTATTCCTCTTCTTAGTCATATCCATAACTCGAGATTTTATTTCATTAACCAAATCTATGTTTAAAGTCTTACACTTCCTTAAACAAATTCGCGGCTCAAAGTTAGGGACCTTGACCTCATCGGGACTTTAGCTACAGAATGGGATCAATATACTTCACAGTTAGGCCTAACGAGGATCGTCTTAACTGAGATAGAGGGTAATTTGTCTTGGGATGGAATCAAGTATAAGGATCTTGGTTAAAGACATTTGTAACTAAATGACATAGGATTGAAACATGATGGATAATGTTTGTGGTTTCAACAGTCTTGGAAGTGGGAGATTCCTCTCAAATTAAAATTTTTTAGTTGGTTGGCTGTGCACAACAGGATTCTAACATGGACAAACCTCCTTAAAAGAGGATTTAAGGGCCCTGAGAGATGTGTGTTATGTGCAGCAGATAATGAAGATGTGGACCATCTTTTTCTTACTTGCCCATTTGTTGTCTCATTATGGCATGGGGCTACGTAAGGGCTCAACATTATTGTTGTTTGGGATAACAGATCCATTGAGCATTGCCTTAAACAATGGTTTGAGATTTTAGGGAATATAGAACTTTACCGTTTTATATTCTATGGGGAATTTAGAGAAGTAGGAACTCAAAGATCTTTTACCAATGTGAGTTATACGTTATAGGAACATGTCTAAAATGTATTGTATACTTTTTGGAGATTGGGCCAAAGAAGAAGATGTTGTTTAGACGTAATGTGCATATTAAAGAGGTACGGTCAAAGTTCCCAACAAGTTTCTTTGATGGGGCATCCAAAAATAAGGTTTGTGGCAGCGGGGCATATATAGTGATGAAGCTAGGTACAGTCTTCCATTTCAGTTGGCACAATGGTGTTGGTTTGAATAATAGAGTTGAGCTTATTGCTCTTTGGGAAGTCTTAATTTTTGTAAAATGGCTTGACATTGGAGAGCTAGATATGTTTGGAGATTCAAAAGTGCTTATTGATTGGGCTTAAATGAGGTCTGGTTTCAAGCCACCTTCTCTTACACATTGGATGCATCAAATTATAACTATTATCATAACTATTATCAAGACCTTTCAGAGATTATCCTTCTCACACATCTTTAGGGAGAAAAACCATGTGGCAAACTTCTTATCTAAGGAAGGATACAGTGGAATGTCGAGTATGATCAACTTCTTTGCCTTTGACAATAGTACTTTACAAAGATTAGGTAGTATAGACAATTTTCAGTCTTTAGTCGGTTACAGATGATACTAAAAAAGTTTATGTTTTGATTTCATGTGAAGAATTTTCATATTTTGCTAGAGGGATCAGTAAAGTTATGAATGATTTTTGAAGATAGACACATCTTTTGATTTGATAATCATGACTTAGTTATATAGATGACATATGATACATTTTTGAAAGGCAATTAGTGGGGATCAAAGATGTATGAGGATGAAATAGACTTTTGAATATGTAACTACTTTTTGATAATGAAAGTATATTGGTCTTTTCTTATTGGAAAAAAAAATTCAAACCCATGTTAAGCACTCGTGAAATTACACATTACCCTTATTATCACATGCATGGAACAAGTTCTTTTTTTCTATTTTTAAATACTTCTTTACTTAAATGGAATTTATTGAAATATAATTTTTGTTATAATAAAATTTTAAAATGTCATATGTCAATATATTTCCATATTATGAAAAAAAATATACATCTCCTTCATAAATATGAGAAACATGAAATATATTTTTGTTATTATTACTTTTTAAAATGTTACATGTAGCTTAACGGCCATATTGAGTAATATGGAAGGAATTACACATCAAGTTGCAGAAAACAAAAACACCTTAATGCAACCATTATTAATTTAAATAATAATAACTAAAATAAATTTTAGATATTCATTGTTAACCTTAATGCAACAATTTAAGATTTACCAACCAAAAAAAATGTTCATTGCTCTGGTTGAGCTTTCCATTAAATTGGGGCAAAGCACAACCATTTGCATCTCCTGCTGGTGCAATTGAGAAAACGATAGTGCCCTGTTTATTGCCCTGAACATCAAACCCTTCCAGAAATGCGTTTCACAACTATCCATTTCCGACCATTGTTGTTGTTGCATATTCAGTAGAGCTTCCTCTTTATTCCTTCCTATCTTGTGTGTTCAAGGCAACCATTGTGTATGTGAGCCAGGGAATCTGTCCAAATCGTTCTTCAATCTCTGGCAAGGAAAGAATGGAAATGTTCTTCCCGACGACACTAAAACAATGGTGTTTTTGTTTCATAAGGAGGGTTTTCCTTCGATAAGTTTTGAACTGCAAATTTACATAGAAACCCTCTCAATCCAAGTTCTGTAAACTATGACACAAATGCAACATGAAATGACTTAACACCTCAGCAATAAAATTGACAAACGATAAGCATTCCAACAATCCTCAACTCAGATCAATCTGCGTTTGAATATTTATATTAGGTTTCCAATTAATAATAGATGCCTTGTGTTGGATAAGGGGGCATCCAACAATTCATCGAATGCAAGTGATGGATTAGAGCTAGAAGAAAAAACACCAGACTTTGGTTAAACCATTCTGTTTTACATTTATCTCTCTTTCCCTCCAATCTTCCGATGTGAAAGATGGTAGACTGAAGTCCAACCATGATGTTACTTCGAAACCACTAATTTCATAAGCTATATAATGAGATATTAAATTCGACGTGACATTAAACGGACTAATTAGACTTCGAGTAGTTCAAAACAACTAGTGAATGCCCGCATTTTACAAAAGAGTTGTCTACTTTATATTGTATACAACGCGGGGCAAAATATTCAAAAAATTGCCGAAGTTACGAAATGAATCCAAATATAAGTAATCAACTCTGAGTCTAACATATCAAAGACATCCGTCTGTTCCAAAATGATTGCCGACACTGATAAAATGGTATCTAAACAAGCTTGGAATGATGGGCTATATTCAAGTCACACTTCATTCCAAATACATCTTCATGAAAATCCAAACATGGTGAAAGGTCAAGTAGCAGTGATTTCATGAGACATCTTTGACCAATATAACCAATTGAGTTAAAACATTTTATTTACAGACAATAAGAAGACTTCTTCAAAACACTGGATAAATATTGATTTCTAGTGAGTCTTTCATATTATTAATATTTTCCTTGCAAACTAATGCCTCTTGAATTAGGATCGTTCTTCTAAATCGGGCCTTTTATCATTGACATCCACATTTGAAATATCATCGAAAGCATCTGGATACTGAGCAGATATTCTTGTCTTCATACTCCTGCATTATAAACATGTCCACTTTGAGTTATAATGAAGGTAAGTTGCATGAAAAGAATGGATTAGATTTTATCAAAGACAAATAAAACAGACAAGGAAATGCTCCTTCAGAGTTCATTCCAAAACAGCCTTTCTTAAGAATGCTAATGAAAGAGGGAGTGAGAGTATCCCTATGTCATAAACCATATAACATTAAGAACGCCAATCTGCTTTCAGTGCCTTAGCGAAGTAAGAGTTCACAAGGCACTATGTGATAGGAAGCATAAGTCGAAGATAACTATGAAAAAGATTGAAATATAGCAAGATAACCAAGCTTCTTTGTAAACGAATCCAAGACAAAATCATCTTTTACTACTTCACAAAACTAAGCAATGAAAAGTCCCTCCATAAGGCCACAAGTTTAAGTTCTTATTAGTTTATAGTCTAACAATGCCAAAGCTATAAGGCCACCTCAGAGAGCACTCCTTTTTCCTTTAGGTCACAAACCATGTAACAAAGTGAGGAAATAGATGCTACACCATACACCATATCCCAATTGATCTTAAGCCAATATCTAAAATCAATAATTTCACGATGTTGAAAAAAATCAAACATGATTCAAGAAGTGTTTGGTAATGAAATTAGTACTATAGATAATTGCCATTATTAGTTTCAGAGATGGTCATTATTTTTTTGGATCCCCTACTAAAGGGAATGAGGGAGTAACTCGGTTGTGTGGTGTACACCAAGTGGCTTTGTTGTATTTTCCTTACGTGTTTACCATGTGGAGGCTAAGTTGCAGATTGTTTGGTTGATTAGCTGGAGTGAGACTCACCTTGGTGAGTAATAATAGTTTGGATGCTGAAGTATGCAAACCTATACTCGTGAGTGTCTGTCATTGCAAAGTAGGTATGATGATGTTCTATCATGCCGAAGGACTGTTATTTCCACTTTGTGGAGGCACTGAAGTTATAGTTTGATATAGAGGGAGTTGATTGGTATTACAAAAAACACTTCTCTCATAGAGAGGGAGTGCTAGCTTTTAGTGTTGCTCTGTTATGAACCCTATGCCTTAAAAATGATACAAAACCAATAATTACAATCCTCTTCGAGGAGGAAACCTCCTTTTAAAATGAATACAATGTACAAGACAAATTTGAGAATCCTAAGACTAGGTTTCCTTAGTATATACATAAGAGACAAAGGGTACAATTATAATAAAATGGGACCATGCTTGGTGTTGATTCTTTTGTATAGCACCAGGAGGTATTTCTGCATGCCAAGCGGTCTCCTAAGTTGGCCTAGAAAAATTATAGAAGATTAAATTAAAATTTATTTTCTTTGGGGCATCAAGTCGGCCTAGCAAGTTGAAGGATGTGTCCCTTGGGCTAATTCACCCTCATTTGATTAGCATATATACATGATGTGAAACTTCATTTTGGTCACCATCACATCATCTCTTATCTCTCTTAGAGGCAGCCACATGTGTAATAGGAGGACGAATTGTCTAAAATTTGAACGAGTTTCTCTGTTGTTTGACCAAGCCATTTAACTAGTCATTGACCACAGAATTAGACCGCAATTGACCATAGTTTGACCACAAAATTAAGCCATAGTTGACCGAGTTTGATTGCAAGATCTAGCTGCAATTGACCGCATACCTAATTTTGACTAGACCGAAGTTTGACCAAAGTTGACTGATTTAACTAGGTTTGACCAAGACTATATTGTTGTTAATTTTGACCAAGTTTTACTAGTATTTTGACTTGGATATTGGCACAAATTTCTAGACAAATTGGAATTATAAACCTTGCTGAAAATCATTTCTCCTAAAGAAAAGTTGTTGGGTTTTCTCCCAAGGTTGGGTTTCTCAGGTTCAAAATATTGTCTCTATTGTGCATGGTTTTCATTCAATAATCTTTATTGTTTCTACTGCATTACATGTTTATATTTTTTGAAGTGTAACTACTCAATGATATTAGTGGCATGAGAAAACTGTGTAAAATCATTACGAAGTAATTATCTGGGAAAAAATAGAATTATATTGTGTACCTTCTAGAAAATTCAACATGGTATCAGAGCAACCATTGAAGTCAAATTAAGAGACAAGTGGAAAAAAATCGACATACTTTGTCATTTGTACCATAATGACACTACAGATTTGGGTAACCCTGTAATAAAATCCATTGGAACTTCTTCCCAACACTGGCTTGGTATGACCAATGGTTAAAGAAGCCCTAGGGTTTTGATTGTCTCCCCCTTATTTTGTCACATTTTGCCACAACCTTTTGCACATCTGCTTTAAGACCTTCCCGAAAAAAAATCTTTCTTGATCCTATGTTATGTCTTCAAGAACCTAGAATGTCCTCCTAGAGGAGAAGTGTGTAATTCGAAAAGGACTTTCTGTTTGAGTTTAGAATTCTTACATACATATAAGCAATCTTGCGACCACAACAAATCATTTTTCCAAATAAATTTTTCTACTGCATCGTGGTCCTCTTGTAGTTGTCCAATGATCTTGCATACCTTCTCATCTTGCTTTCAATCTATCCTTGCTTCTTCCACCCAGTCAGATAATGGAATGGAAATAGCATATAGTAGACCCTTTGTGTTTACCTCTTTCCTTGAGAGTACATATTGTTGAAAAGTGTAACTATGTTCGGTCTTCATAATGACATGCAATTGTGATTTTTGTAAATGATGAACAGAAAAAAATAAAAGTAATATTATGCCTTGCTTCATGGGTTTCATGAGCAAGAAATTTTATTTTAGATGGCTCCCATTGAAAGCCTTTAGGATTTGTCATAAAAGTCATATAGAGCAATGTCATGTATGAAGAATGTATATGAGTCAATAGAATTGTCAGATAGACCTCCAACGACAAGCACAAGTCGTCCTCTTCATGTTGGCTTCAAGATGAAGTAACAAACTCATGTCGGCTCACCATTTTGGAGACGCACCTATTCATTTATTCATGTCGGCTTAATATGACGAACAAACTAATATATATAGGGACCTAAGCCTATTCCATAGTTAGAGATTTTTGGGCATCTCTCTGAGATTTTCAGGTGGATAGAACAAAGATAAGTTCGGATCTCTAGTACAGAGACAAATTTGGATGGAACTCGGAGAAGGGATGAAGGGACAGAGAGGACCTTTCTTTTGGGCTAATCACACACATAGTAGTTCAGATTATTTCTAAAATTCGGATGACCATTTCAAAGAGGAAAAAAAATATAGTTCAGTTAGGAGACTTCAGTTCAGTAAAGAGTCAAGGATTACCTTTGTAATTCTGATCAAGGTTACAGTAACAAGCATTTCGGAAAGGGAACTCGGATAGGTCTCGGTGCCATCTTAAAGGAAAGATATCAGTGCTATCTCAAAGGTCTCGGTGCTAGAAGAAATCGCGCTGCTATCACAGAAGTAAGGTCTCTGTAGTATGACAACGAGGTCTCACAATAATAGAGATCTCAATGTGAAGATAGTGATAAGATCTCGGTGGTAACAATCTCTTGATGCTAAGAAGGTCAAAGTGGAAAAGGAGTCAAGAAGATGATTGACTGTTAAGAGAACTTGTGTCTTGGTCTTGGAGTGGCAAATAGGTCAAGGGTCTCGGTCTCGGTATTCGTCAATTGGAATCTCTATAAGAAGAATTTGTGTGGGTTTTCCTCTCAAAGAGTGAGAGGCTTTGGCCGTGGCTGATAGCCTACATTTTGTGTCTCTTGTCTATTTATGTTCATGCATTGCTAGTTGTTTGATGAAGATGAACACTAATAATCTAACTAGAAGAAGATCCTAATCTAAAGTTATAAAAGGCAATCACAAGCAGTTACTAATAAAGAGAAATCATCTAATTCATGATGCTCTAGATTTCTCAACACATGCCACAATCGTTATTTTCCCTTCTTGTATATAATTTCAAAGTCATAACCCAACATCTTTGTGACTCATTTTTTGTTGCTCTTCTAAAGATAGTATTTGCTCCAAGAAGTGCTTCAAACTATCATGGTTTGTTTTACTTTGAAGTGTCTTCCTATTAGGTATGGTTGTCATTTCTTGATTGCATGTAGTATGGCCAACATTTATTTTTCATAGATGGGTCTAAGTAAGATTTTTCCTTTACATTCACTACTTTCAAAGGTAAGGAGACTTCCTTATTAGATCAAGATTCAAAAATGCACCAATGCCATGCCCTGAGGCATTACACTCCACTATGAAGGTTTTTGCGAAGTCAATTGTTGCTAAGACAAGAGTTGTACATATAGCCTCTTGAAGATTCTCAAAAGATTTGCTTGCCTCTTTAGTCCAAGAAAATGCTTCTTTCTTCAATAATTTTGTTAGAGGTGTTGTTATTTGACCATAATTCTCAACAAACTTGCAATAATATCTTGTCAATTCTAAGAAGCCTCTAAGTTTGTTGAAGATATTGGGGGTTGGCCATTCCCTCATAGATTTGATTTTGTTATAATCCACTTTGACACCCTCGTGCAACACAATATGATCCAAATATTCCACTTCATGAACCCCAAAGGAACACTTGTAAGGCTTTGCATATATTTGTTGTTCTTGCTCTTAGTTTTTGATGGATTTGGTAGCAGCGAACAAGTGTTCTAGTCTCGATTTATGTCTAAGAGGCTAAGGAACACAAGATCTCCAAAACCCAAAAAAGGTTTCACAAGAGAAGCTTGTGAAATGACTTAATTAAATTAATTAGCCATCATTTAAATATTTCCTAAGTCTAACTTAGGAAAATTGGTTAATTAAAGGGAATTAATTAAGAAGATCGATAGAGACTTCCAGAAAATCACACCAATCAAGTCTGAGAGGATCTTAGTCATTGATGAGGATCTAATCATGGGAGTTGGTGCTCCAACGAGAAATTATAAGAGCAAGTTGATGGGATGGGGAAAGATACAAGAGGGAGAGCGAGTTACCTTGGCAGATCAGGCTACCCAGTTGCAATGATTCAGCGAGGGACAAGTTCGAGCCAAAGGGAGAGCATCAACGATTGAGGGAGCAGCAGAGGAGAATTCCAGAGAGATTCCTAGCAGTTTTCTAGTGTTGGAGAGGCAGGAAAAGGGAGGCTGAAATTATTCTACAAAGAGGTTGAGCAACTAGAAAACCCAGTGCAAGTTGCCAGAGAGAGGTTGAGCAGCTAGAAACCCCAGCGCGAGTTGCCAAAGAGAGGTCGAGCAACCAGTGCAAGCAGCCATAAACCCCAATGCGATTTGCTAGAGAGAGGTTGTCTCAATTGTCGAAGGCTGGGAAAGTCATCCAGAAGGCTGAGAGAAATTTTCCAGAGGCAATCCAAGGCAGGACGACTCACCAGGAGCCAGCTAGCAAGCAATGTGAATTGTTTCCAAGCCAGCAGTGCGCATTTCCAAAAGGTAGTGCGAGCAGGCCAGTTGATTTGCAGAGGGAAAAAAATTCTCCGAGAGATTTTGCCAGATATTTGCCAGAGGATTGCCAATGAAGCATCCAAATTATTGTACTCTCCATTTTGCCATGAAATAATAAAATAAACCCTCATCTGTTGCACCGGTTTTCCCTTCAAGGTTTTTCCAGGGACGTTAGTCCAAACATATTGTTGTCATTTTTTATTCTGTGTGCATCTATTTCTCAGTTCATGATTTTTGTAGTGTATTTCATGGTGAAGATTGCAATGGTGAGTTATTTGTTAATTTCCATAAACAATTAAACTGCTAACAGTTAAGAGAACAATATCCAGTAATTGCATTCAAGGAGTTTTCACATGGTATCAGAGGGTTGAAAATCATATCAGAGGCCCATAAGAAAGAGGAGCAGGATTGTGCAGTTTTAGAGGGAGATTTGAGCACAATTTCTCCTGATTTGCGCAGGCCAGCAATGCAATGTGAATTGTTAGGCAAGAAGATCGATTTCTAAAGGCAAAGTGCTGGAAAAGTCCGACTAGCCCTGAGTAGAATTCCAGCAGGGAGTGTGGTTGTCAGGAAGCAATTCTGGTGAGAAAATCAGTTGATTCGTTGAGCAGATCTGGGCACATAAGTTTTGAAAAGAGGGATTCAGCTGCAAATCTGCGGATGGCAGGAAGAGAAACACACATTGAATGCGGACTTTCCAAAAATTCTCAAGGGTTTCCAGCTCCAGGGAGGAAATATGAGATTTCCAGTGGTAGTAGGCCCAAGCAGGCAAATTCAATTTGCCAGTGCGAGTTTGCCAAAATAGCTAGTACGAGTTGCAGAGGTTATAGGTTTTGTGTCAGTTCCTAGAAAAGGACATCTGAAAGGTAGAGCGAGTAGTCTCAGTGAGCAGCGGAAGGCAGTATATGTTGAAGAAAGTGTAACTAGGTTCGGTCTTCATGATGACATGATCTTTGTATTTGAAGTAATAAAAGGATATAGATTATTTTTGTAATCTTGCTACATGGGTTTCATGAGCAAGAAATGTCTCTAGTTGAAAGACTTTTTCTTGATGTCTTTAGGATTTACTTATATGTCAAAGAGTCATGTCATGTATTTAGAAACTCTTCATGAGTTTATGTAAATATGTACAAGTCTTCAAAGGTGTCTAACAGCCCTCCAAGACTAAGATCAATGCCTCAAAACAAGCCTTCTGAAGTTTGCAAGAAAAACAATAAGGAGATGATCATATCAGCTCAAATAAATGATTTAAATATATATAATTATGTCATGTCGACTTGAAACATTAGACAAGTCGGTTCATAAGTTGATGTCGGCTTGCATATTTGGGATGATTACTATAAATACCCATGAAGTGTTAACGAAAAATCATTGAACAGATTTCAGATGTCTCTGATGAGCCGCAGTCATGAAGTAAGGGAGCTGCAGACAGTGAGGTAGCCGCAGTCAAGAGGGAGCCGCAGACAATAGGAGCCCCAGTGAAGGATAAGTAGTCGCAGACAAGGGACAAGAAGTCGCAGTCAGATCCGCAGTAAGTTAGGGTTCAGCTGTCTCCTCGGATGGGTATAAGGAGCAACAGAACCCAGCCCTATATCTTCTTGGCATACTTGTGACTAGAAGGAGAAACCCTCAAACATGTAAGCTTGTGGATAGAGACACAACACTATGATTGCAGCCTCGACATCTTTCCATGGATCCATGACGATATATCTCAACAACAAAGCTAATACTCTCGGCATCCCTGTGGTGTCCTCGATGAATAAGAGCAGATCAGGCAGCATGTAATGAAGTAATGATTCCCATGAATACTCTCGGCCTTCTCACCTGTGATATACCTGTAGCAACCTTGACATAATGTATTAGTTAAGGTTACATGAAGATGATCTATGATGGGAGAGATCCTCAACATATATATGAAAAAAGACACACAGTCTTGTTGATTACCACGGGCTCTCGGACTCAGTGTGATGCAGTGTTATCGTAGTAATCTAATCCTAGCATAACCATAATCATAGTAGTTATAGACTGTGATCTTATGATCTCGATTCTCATGAGATAAAAGTGCAGCAGTAATGAAGAGCAAGGTGTTGCAATAGTGATGAAGGGCATGGTGTTGCAGTAGTGATGAAGATCAAAATGGTGATGACCTTTGTGGTGCAGCAGCAATGACACGAGGAGGATTGATATCTTGCTCTTGGAGAGGCAGAGTGTGTCAAGGGTCATGGTCTTGGTATTCGTCAATGGAATCTCTATAAGAAGAATTTATGCATGGGTTTTCCTCTCCAAGAGGGAGAGGTTTTGGCCTTGGCAGATGGCCACTATTTGTGTTCTTGTCCCTTTTTGTTTGATAGTAGTTTGATGAAGTTAACTTACACATGCTAATAATGAAGTAAACAATCAAGCTAAGATAAAATTGCATTAACACTTCACATATTGTTATCATGTATCGAAGAATCACTCTAAATATGCTTGCCCTAGATTCTTCAACATGGTATCAGAGGGAAGGTTTCAGCAGTCAAAGTAAAGGCAGAAAAGAGACATTCAAGAGTCGGTCTCTACAAGACATCAAAGCAACTGAGGATCTACATGGTAGAATCAAACCATAATCAGAGATCAGAGATCAATCTACAACAACAAGGGTTTTAGATATCAACAGTCTTCAGATCTGAGGTTATGTTTTGACAAATTCCTCCATAACATCTCAGTATCTCAGTTTGGATACTTCTTTATAAAGAACAAGGTCTTAAGATATTAGATCTTAAGGGGAACTTGATTCAAAGGCATATATGAGAGTGTTTATGAACAAAATCCATTGTATGGATCATGACAAGCAACCTCAGTTCGACATGTATCAACTACTTGTTGGAAGGCAACCTAAGGATCGTAGTCAAATGAAAACTCCTGCTCCATCTTCTACCAACATGATGAAGGTGAAAACTACATCTTCACAATCAAGTAAGTACCTTTTATAATCAAATTTTTGTTTTATGATTTCATGATTGCAAGAAGATCTACATATTGGATGGGTCATCAAGGGTCTTGCGTAGAATAAGGAGGATTGTCATTATCCTTAGAGAAGTCAGAACATCAAGGTCTCCTTTGAAGTCATAAGAACTAGTAGGGTTCTATGAAACAATAAAAGAGACAGGAAGAATTCATGAAATGCTAGAGGACATACCTTCTGAAATGTAGATAGAAGAGATATCTTCATGAGATCTCAATTGAGAGATCTGGAAAAATGATGAATAGACAAACATCATTGATAAGCAAGGTAACAGATGTCCACAAACAAATAGGTTACCTCAATCAACAATCTGTGGTCTCTATGTCAGATAGAGAAAGGCAAGTTGATAGGATACAAATAAGTGCAGATAAGCAGAGTAAAGGTTGACAAGGTAAATACTATGAAAAGATTACCTGACAGAAAGCTAAGGAAAGGATAAAGGGAAAGAGGGAGTAATGGATCTTCACTATGGATGAGATGGTATCCATCTCAAAAGGATCCTATCAGAAGTCCTTCCAAATATGAACATAGTACGATGCATCGTGGCATCAAGAGCTCGTACGAAATCCTGAAGAACATAGCTCTTGGGAATCTCGTTATACATTGAAAAAGAGGAAGAAGTCAAAGAAAACATTTTCCAGATGGGGATATACTAGACCATGAAGGATCTCTGATAGAGATCTCAGCGGAGGATCTCCTAGTCCGGGAAGGCAACAAATGTCTTGTCAGAAATTCCAACTCTTGGAACTCATGAGTTAGTGGTTCAATGACATGGAGAATGGAGCAAACCCATGGATTGAAGATATTTTCAATCAAGGAAGCTACACGAAAATACTTGAAGGAAAATGAGGTATGTATGATTGTATTTGTATTTGCATTTGATATTGTAATGTCATGATATGTGGTTGCAGATAAAATAGATCAAGCATGATCAAAAGGGAATAGATCTCCTCCTCTGAAAGGATGCGGAAAGATATTAGTTTAACTAGATGAAATCAACATAATATGTCCTCATATGAAGTATGAGGTAGTTGACTACAATTGAAGAACTCTGAGAGCTCCTGGTAATGAAACGCATGAGGATGAAAGAGATCGTGAAACATGCAACCATGATGAAGGCAGTCAACATCCAAAGGATCAGGAAGACTTGACCAGAAAAGCTCACAGAATGATGTGAAGACTTTGATGGAAGTCTGAAAAGATGAGGATCCTTGACAACAAATATCATTGGGAGATGTGTCAACATGAATGCAAAATGACTAATGCCTACAAGATGTCACTGGAAGAAGGCCATCACAAAAAAGTAACATGTGATTTGTTTTTAGTGTCTGACCTCTTGGAAAAGTTTGGGTATGTGTGCAGGATCAAGGAAAGGAGAGTTGTGAAGGATGTCACAACTATGTACCTTGTGATCTAGAGCAATCACTATTGAAGAAAAGTGAAGACAGATGAGCTTATGAAGGAAGCCCTAGATGTAAAGCCAAGGAGGATACTTTCCAGGAACGAAGGAATGACATGACGAAGGAAAGTGATGGATGGTTGAACCCTACATGTGAAGCAATTGATGATATCGAAGTTTTGAATCATCAGCCAACTAGAAGACCCTAGAAAGCACTGATGATAGAGTCCTTGGGTAAGAGGGAGCTCTGAGAAGTTCCTATGAGCAAAGGAACTCGAGCAAGTTTCTGAGTAAATAGAATCTTGGAACTCGTCCCTAGTTAAGAGGGAGAGTTAGACACGACATTCTTGTCTTCAGTTTGGAAGAAAGAATGGAGGATTGTGTAATCATCTAGCACCCGACACTCTTTGAGGATGTGGTAGGGCATCCAAGACAAGAGTAGGCAAGAGGACCGATATTCTTGAGGGTTGGGAGCCCAAGATAAGAATAGTCCTAGTAGGGCATACTTGGAGAACACCCGGTGGGTATGACCCTAAGAGAGACAATGATGATGCGTGTCTATCAGTCATTGGTCTCGCCATCATTGTGTGCTCTGATCTAAGTGAAAGATAGAGTTGTTAGTCAAGGCCTTGCTAAATGGAAACAATGTTGGTTGAAATGATGCTATAACAGATGGATTGCAAATCCAATTCTTCTTATGAGAAATTCTTC